>CM019066.1:47161437-47425674 GCA_009667805.1 Leptobrachium leishanense | reverse complement strand
GTTCATCCAATTCGTGTTTTAAAATACACTTGCTGTCCTTGAGTGCTCTTGAGATTCTATTTTCAATCTGCATGCTTAAAAGAATTCAGTTTGTCAGCAAAGCCGAAGGAAGTACTGACAATTGCAGAATTATGACTGACAGCTGGAAACCTAAAGAAAGAGTAAAGGGGAAAGATGACATTGTGTGTAAAATTATGTCCTAACTCAGACATATGGTAACTGTCATGTGACAATCTGGGTATTTTGGGAGGGAAACTGTATTTTTGGAACATTGTATAAAAGCAGCTGAGTTTGATGTCGTCGCCACTCAAGCTTTTGAACAGATAAGATCTGTCTCTTGAGTCCAGCAGGTGCCAGCTGAATAAACGCCATTTTCTTTTGAAACAAAGGCCTCCGTCTGCTTTCCTTCGTCGAACCATCACCCACGATTTCCCGGTCAGCTGGCTATAACAATTCGAATTACTGAACATGGTTGTAAAGAAAATAATTAGGTAAAACAAATTAAAACAAAACTACAGACTATAGAGAGAATAATGTAGATAGCAAGAAAAAGGAAAAGAAGAGCGGAAAAAAGGAAAAAAAAGGGGAAATGTGAAAATTGTGAGAAAATGTAAAGTGGTGGGTGAAAATATACAATAAAAGTGAATAAATGTGTATGAACAAAAGTGAATAGAGTGCAAAGAAACAAAAAAATTAAAAAAGGGAATGCTGACAAATAATAGAAATAAGTGACTACTGTACAAGATATGAAAAGTGTTGAATAAGGCAGAAAAAATCTGCATGAGGAGTCATGGATGTGTAATAGAATGGCAATGTACATATGATCTAGGGATGTGCGTTTCCGGTTTTGGAATTTCGGAATTTTCACGAAATTTCCTGATTCGTGTCTTCGGATTCGGCCGAATTTCCGAATCGGGTCTGACCCGAAAACCGACAGATCCGAAAAGTTTTCCGAGCCGAAACGAAAAAATTTCGGATTTTTCTAATGGACTTGAAATGTGTCAAATCGAAATTTATTTTTGCTCTATTCATGATTTTGGTTCCATTCGTGATTTTGGTTCCATTTCGGTAATTCTGGACATCGTATATTTAACTAATATCGGTTATATCGCTGATTCTGTAAAATTTGTATTTGTAAATGCGTATCACTTGTTTCTTGTGGCATTCGGGTCAGTTTAGCGTTTTTTTAAATTGTTTTGTTCATTTTTTTTGTTCCTTGGCTTTCATACCATTTTAATATGATTAAATAAAGATGTGAAATGTATATTCATAAGAAAAAAAGGATCTTTAATAAAAAAAAACACGATAGAATCGCCAGAATTATCGTAGACACTTTGAAACGAGGAGAACAGACGTTCCGAAAAAACGAAAATTTCCGAAATTTCCGAAAAGTCGATACAAAAAACGAGCAAAGTGACCCGAAAACACGAAAAATGGTCGATATTCCGAAAAAAATGTACACGAAAAACGAGCCGAACCGAATCGAAACAGAAATCGGTCGAGACGAGCCGAATCGAAAATTTTAAACATCCGAAATCGAACCGAATCGAACCGAAAAAAAACTCGGTGCACAAGCCTAATATGATCTGTGTGGTGTGGACAAAGTGTGTGCGCAGGTGTATATGAGAGACATGTAAGTGTAATGCAGCCGAAAAAAAATTGAAAGAAGAAAGAAAGAAGAAACCAGGAGAGAAAAGAAGACGATAAGAAAGAAGAAAAGAAGAAAGGGAAAAGATAAAAGCAGAAAAAAAGAAGAGAAAAAGAGAGAAGAAAAAAAAAAAGAAGAGAAAAAAAGGGGGAAAAAAAGAAAAAGCAAAAATAAAATTAAAATAAAAAAATTATAATAATAAAGAAATAAAAAAAATAAAATAAAAAAAACAAAAGAAAAACCTGAAAATGAAAAACAGGGAAAAAAAGAGAAGAGAACAAGGGTATAAAAAATGAAAAATAAAAATAATAATAATAATAAAACAAAAAATATGTATATATGAGAAGAAAAAAGAAAACATAACAACCTATTCAACGTTCATTTAAAAATGAAGTATATGAAATGTACTCATTTAAGCCATGGGGGGCTACAGTTCGTAAAGTGCTAATTCAGTAAGTTTCTCTTTGCAGAAGGAGTTGAGAACGGTTACCTCCCCTAATTAATGGAGGGACATGATAGATAGCTATGAATTTTAAAGAGGGCAAGCGGTGTCCCATCTGGAGAAAATGCTTGGCAACAGGTTTGTCTGTACGCTGGTCACGATATGCCGTGTTGATTGCAGAGCGGTGTCCTCTAATCCTATCTCGTAGGGTGAGATCTGTTTTCCCTACGTATCCTAATCCACATGGACATGTGATTAAGTATACGACATGATCTGTTGTACACGAAATGCGGTGTCGAATCTGGAACCGCTGGCCTGTGGTGGGGTGTACAAAAGAAGCTCCTGAGAGCATATGGTGGCACGTCACGCATCCCGTACATTTAAAGCATCCCAATCGTTGGAAAGCCCGTGCTGGATCGTATGCAGCTTTAAGGTCTGTTTTCACCAAGATGTCCTTGAGATTTTGAGTTCTCTTATAACTAAGTAGCGGTGACTGGTGAAATTGTTGGGGCAAGTGATTGTCATAAAATCATCAACAGCTTTGGCTTTAATTACCACCTCTACGCTGATGACACTCAGATCTACCTCTCTACCCCTGATCTCTCTCCCCCTGTCCTTTCAAAAGTCAGTGACTGTTTATCTGGCATCTCCTCCTGGGTGGCCTCCCACCACCTAAAGATCAACATGTCAAAGACTGAGCTCCTACTTATTCCTCCCTCCAATGCCTCCCCACCTCCTGACTTCTCTATCACGGTGGAGGGTATCACCATCTCCCCATCAAACCAAGTTCGCTGTCATGGAGTTACACTTGACTCTGCTCTTTCCTTCATCCCCCACATCCAGTCTCTTTTCCTCCTCCTGCCGATACCAACTGCGTAATATTTCCAGAATTCGGCCATTTCTTACCGCTGTCACCACAAAACAACTCATACATGCCCTGGTAATCTCCCGACTCGACTATTGCAATAATCTCTTATCTGGCCTCCCTCTGTCCCGCCTCTCCCCCCTACAATCCATCCTGAACGCCTCCGCCAGGCTAATTCACCTCACCCGCCGCTCTGTCTCTGCCGCTCCCCTCTGCGAGTCCCTTCACTGGCTCCCCATCCACTGCAGAATTAAGTTCAAAATCCTTATCCTTACCTACAAAACCCTCACTAACTCAGCTCCCCACTACCTGTCCTCACTAATCACCAAATACACCCCAGCCCGCTCCCTAAGGTCAAACAGTGAACCTGCGCCTAGCCTCTCCCCGCATCACCTCTTCCCATGATAGACTGCAGGATTTCTCACGCGCAGCCCCCACTCTCTGGAACGCTCTCCCTCGTACTGTCAGACTTTCCCCTAACTTCTCTTCCTTCAAACGCTCCCTTAAAACATTCCTATTTAGGGAAGCCTACCACCCAACTCACTGACGCAACCATCAATCACTCTCACCTTACAGTCCTCTCTTCCTGTTTCCAACCCCAACCCTCCTAGATTGTGAGTTCCTACGGGAATAGGGCCCTCATCTCCTCCTGTACTGTTTGTCAAATGTTGTTCAATGTATTGTAACCCTGTCTATACTGTGTTTATTGTACAGCGCTGCGGAATATGCTGGCGCTTTATAAATAAAGAATAATAATAATAATAATATTGAAAGATGTGCCAATGCTGGCGAATCTTGTGGGCAAAGGAATTGCTATATTGATGGTAAGTAAGCGGAACCATAATTCGAGGCAAATTGTTCTCTGGGCGAATTTTAGGCAACAGAAACCTAATTTGGGCTTGTTGCAGGGCTTTGTCCAAAATATGATGAGAATATCCTCTTTGAAGGAATTTAGCGGTCATTTCCTCAATTTGCTGAATCCTTACGGTCGGTTGACTATTGTAACGAAGGACTCGTAGATATTGAGATATGGGTAGCGAGTTCTTTAGATGGGGAGGGTGATGGCTGTCTGCTCTCAATATTGTGTTCCTATCCGTCGGTTTTTGATACAATGAGGAATCCAGATGCTGTCCATTTCGGGAGATTGTGACGTCCAGAAAATTTATCTCCATGGTGCTGGTTGTGGCCACCAGTTTAATAGGTGTGGGTAAGGCATTAATGTGCTCAACCATAGCTTGGAACGATTGTTGGTTACCTCGCCTAACAATAATTGTTTGTAGATTTTGTGTGTAGATTTTTAGCAAATTTATAGGGGAAGGTAAGGGCAGGTATGATATATATCTTATATATATATATATATATATATACACAGTCAGGTCCAGAAATATTGGGACATCGACACAATTCTAACATCTTTGGCTCTATACACCACCACAATGGAGTTGGAATGAAACAAACACAATGGGCTTTAACTGCAGACTGTGAGCTTTAATTTGAAGGTATGTACATCCAACTCAGGGGAACAGTGTAGGATTTACAGCAGTTTGCAGATGTGCCTCCCACTTGTTAAGGGACCAAAAGTAATGGGACAATTGGATTCTCAGCTGTTCCATGGCCAGGTGTGTGATATTCCCTCATTACCCCAATTACAATGTGCAGATAAAAGGCCCAGAGTTCATTTCAAGTGTGCTATTTGCATTTGGAATCTGTTGCTGTCAACTCTCAAGATGAGATCCAAAGAGCTGTCACTATCAGTGAAGCAAGCCATCATTAGGCTGAAGAAACAAAACAAACCCATCAGAGAGACAGCAAGAACATTAGGCGCGGCCAAAACAACTGTTTGGAACATTCTCAAAAAGAAGGAACGCACTGGTGAGCTCAGCAACACCAAAAGACCCGGGAGACCACGGAAAACAATTGTGGTGGATGACCGAAGAATTCTTTCCCTGGTGAAGAAAACACCCTTCACAACAGTTGGCCAGATCAGGAACACTCTCCAGGAGGTAGGTGTATGTGTGTCAAAGTCAACAATCAAGAGAAGACTTCACCAGAGTGAATACAGAGGGTTCACCACAAGATGTAAACCATTGGTGAGCCTCAAAAACAGGAAGGCCAGATTAGAGTTTGCCAAACAACACCTAACAAAGCCTTCACAGTTCTGGAACAAGATCCTATGGACAGATGAGACCAAGATCAACTTGTACCAGAGTGATGGAAAGAGAAGAGTATGGAGAAGGAAAGGAACTGCTCATGATGCTAAGCATACCACCTCATCAGTGAAGCATGGTGGTGGTAGTGTCATGGCGTGGGCATGTATGGCTGCCAATGGAACTGGTTCTCTTGTATTTATTGATGATGTGACTGCTGACAAAAGCAGCAGGATGAATTCTGAAGTGTTTCGGGCAATATTATCTGCTCACATTCAGCCAAATGCTGCAGAACTCATTGGACGGCGCTTCACAGTGCAGATGGACAATGACTCAAAGCATACTGCAAAAGCAACCAAAGAGTTTTTGAAGGGACAGAAGTGGAATGTTATGCAATGGCCAAGTCAATCACCTCACCTGAATCCCATTGAGCATGCATTTCACTTGCTGAAGACAAAACTGAAGGGAAAATGCCCCAAGAACAAGCAGGAACTGAAGACAGTTGCAGTAGAGGCCTCGCAGAGCATCACCAGGGATGAAACCCAGCATCTGGTGATGTCTATGCATTCCAGACTTCAGGCTGTGATTGACTGCAAAGGATTTGCAACCAAGTATTAAGAAGGGAAAGTTTGATTTATGATTATTATTCTGTCCCATTACTTTTGGTCCCTTAACAAGTGGGAGGCACATCTGCAAACTGCTGTAAGTCCTACACCGTTCACCTGAGTTGGATGTACATACCCTCAAATTAAAGCTGACAGTCTGCAGTTAAAGCACATTGTGTTTGTTTCATTCCAACTCCATTGTGGTGTTGTATAGAGCCAACGATGTTAGAATTGTGTCGATGTCCCAATATTTCTGGACCTGACTGTATATATCTATATTCTTTTAAATATATATATTCAGACTTGTATTACACACACATTTTGGAAGCTAAATGCGCCCCCCCCCCCATTTGGCTGACCCCTTCGGAAGAAATGGTGAACCTGATAGAGCAGAGAATAATATGTATATTCTCTGCTCTGTCGGGTTTAACATTTCTTCTGGAGGGATCAGCATTTAGTTGAGATTGTCCACATGCCACCCCCCATGTGCGTATGTGTATATATGGTCTGAGGTCTGTGGGTGGGTGTATATATATATCTGCATGTTGATATTTACGTATATATAGGTCTGCGTGTTGATATATACATGTATGTCTGTGTGTGGTATCAATGCATCCCTACTCTTTACACGGCGCTTCGTGTCCCTATAATATATATGATCAGGGGTTACTTTTTTTTATATTTTATACTATCCCTATTAAATTAACAGTAATTTTTTTATGTATTTTATTCAGTAGAAACTTTTTTTGCCTATATAACGTGCTTTTGTGAAAATAAAATGGTTTTGTGTGTACAATTAAATTTAGTTAGTGGATTCCTGTCCAGTGTGGTGAGAAGCAAACGTAATGTAGTGTAGACATGCTGCGAGCGGAGCAGAGTGTAGTCAAGCCTGCAAAATGTTTGCTTCTCTTTGCTTCGCTATGCTGTGCGTCGCTACACGCTCAGTGTGTCTCAGCCTTTATTCCCGCATCGCTAGCTTACCAAATCAGTTTGTATACTTGTTACTGACCCTGCTTGTTCTGAGGACCCGATCTGTTGCCGACTTTGCCTGCCATTTGACTATTCTCTCTGTGTATTCCCTGCCTGTTCTGTTTGCTTCCTGTTGCTACTGGTGTGCGCCAATTCTCACCATATACAGTAGCGCAGTACAAGTGCCTAAACATTGCTGACCCGGTTTTGTTATAGCTGCTACTGTAACTGAATAGATCGGCGATCTCGTCTGCATTACCAAAACCTCCACCACTGCACTCTTCCACAATACCACAGAGGGGTTACTTACGGTGTGAAGGCACTTTCTGCCACCAAAGGCACAATATTTGGGTGCACTGCCACTGACGACTATACCAGATTCATATCATTTTAATATTTGACTGCAGGGTCCAACCCTGCACTCTTCCACAATACCACAGAGGGGTTTCGGTGTGACGGCACTGTTGCCGACACTAAAGGCCCAATTTTAAAGCACCTATCGTTACTTTCATCCAAAGACTGCATAAGCTTCACCATAATTTAGCAAAAAAAATCCCTAAACTTGTTCTGCATGTCCTAAAATGTCTCCTCTTTTCATACAGACTGCCGCCCCAAGCAGTTGTTTATGAATAGTTTATGACTAGATTAAAGGAAAACCGTTTACCGTCATTTGAAACGTCATTTTTTTGTTTTTAAATGTTTCTATACATCCTACAAATCCACCACTTCACTAGGCACAATATTTGAAGGAATTTTTTGTTTTTATTCTTAACCTTTATTTCATGGAAAACTCACTGTTCCTTTATAAACGTTTTTTTTTTTTACTTTTTGTCCTTGTTTCCTGTCCCCCAGGGCACTACCCGGACCCCCATACACCTTTTATGGCAAATATCTTGCATATATGCCCTCTTGGAGGGCACTCTAAAATTTGAACTTTCGAGTCCCATTGACTTGCATTGAGTTCGGTTCGTGTTCGCGCTCGAACTCGAACTTTTGAATTTGTTTGAGTTCGAATGCTACTACTACTCATTGCTGGCCACTTCAGAACTCTCCAGCGCTTTGTTGCCATCCATTTCTGGGTGCTTTTTGACATATGTTTGGGGTCATTGTCCTGCTGGAAGACCAAAGATCTCGGACGCAAACCCAGCTTTCTGACACTGGGCTCTACAGTGCGACCCAAAATCCTTTGGTAATCCTCAGATTTCATGATGCCTTGCACACATTCAAGGCACCCAGTGCCAGAGGCAGCAAAACAACCCCAAAACATCATTGAACCTCCACCATATTTCACTGTAGGTACTGTGTTCTGTTCTTTGTAGGCCTCATTCCGTTTTCGGTAAACAGTAGAATGATGTGCTTTGCCAAAAAGCTCTATCTTGGTCTCATCTGTCCACAAGACGTTTTCCCAGAAGGATTTTGGCTTACTCAAGTACATTTTGGCAAACTGTAGTCTTGCTTTTTTATGTCTCTGTGTCAGCAGTGGGGTCCTCCTGGGTCTCCTGCCATAGCGTTTCATTTCATTTAAATGTCGACGGATAGTTCGCGCTGACACTGATGCTCCCTGAGCCTGCAGGACAGCTTGAATTTCTTTGGAACTTGTTTGGGGCTGCTTATCCACCATCCGGACTATCCTACGTTGCAACCTTTCATCAATTTTTCTCTTCCGTCCACCCACAGAGAGATTAGCTACAGTGCCATGGGTTGCAAACTTCTTGATAATGTTGCGCACTGTGGACAAAGGCAAATCTAGATCTCTGGAGATGGACTTGTAACCTTGAGATTGTTGATATTTTTCCACAATTTTGGTTCTCAAGTCCTCAGACCGGTCTCTTCTCTTTCTGTTGTCCATGCTTCGTGTGGCACACACAGACACACAATGCAAAGACTAAGTGAACTTCTCTCCTTTTTATCTGCTTTCAGGTGTGATTTTTATATTGCCCACACCTGTTACTTGCCCCAGGTGAGTTTACAGGAGCATCACATGCTTGAAACAATCTTATTTATCCACAATTTTGAAAGGGTGCCAAGAATTTTGTCCAGCCCATTTTTGGAGTTTTGTGTGACATTATGTCGAATTTGCTTTTTTTCCTCCCTTTTTTGTTTTTTTACAATACACACAAAGGGAATAAACATGTGTATAGCAAAACATGTGTTACTGCAATACTTTTCTGAATGAAATACTTGATTTTCTGGAAAAATGGCTGGGGTGTCGTGCCAACAATTTCGGCCATGACTGTATATACACCCACAACAGGAGGACATCTCATTTATCTATATATCTCCAAACCTTCCAGGGGTGCACTTGAGGACTTATAAAAAAATCCACAACTCTGTATTGTCTATTAAAAATGCCGACGTTTAGGCCACTAAAGGCCTTTTGAAGTCTAAAAAACCATGTGAGTACATTAATATATATATATTTTTTATTTATTTATTTATTTATAAAGGATTTTACCAGGAAGGATACATTGAGATTTCTCTCGTTTTCAAGTATGTCCTGGGTTCAAGAACATTGAAGTGTTACAGTTACAGAAATACAAAGTAATACAATGCAAGATATTAAAAAAAACAACACAAATATACAGATTAACAGAAAAATATGTAGGAAATATAGTCACTAGGTTACATGTTTACAGGTGCATTCTGTATTGAGGTATGTTAGTAAGGAGCTTTTGAGTGACTTTAGACTGGGGGAAGATTTGATGGTGTCTGGGAGGTTATTCCATAATTGTGGTGCTCTGTAGGAAAATGAGGACCGAGCCACTGTCTTTTTGTATTGTGGTATAGCAAGTAAGGTGCTGGTCCTGGATCGGAGGTTATAGGATGAGGGAGGTGCTGGGGGAAGCAGTCTATTCAGGTAGGGTGGCAGCTTCCCAGAGATGTTCTTAAACACCAGGCTGGAAAGGTGAAGGGTGCGTCTGGATTCCAGTGATGGCCAGTTTAGCTCTTTTAACATGTCACAATGGTGGGTCATGTAGTTACATTGTAACGCCAAGCGGCACAATGAGTTATACAATGTAGTAAGTTTATGAAGGTGTGTTTGCGGGGCGGCTGCATACACTACATCTCCGTAATCAATAGCCGGCATAAGCATTTGCTGTACAATCTTCTTTCTTACCGCGGGACTCAGGCAGGATTTGTTTCTGTACAGGGCACCTAGTTTGGGGTAAAGTTTAGATGAGAGTTTTTCGATGTGGGGGCCAAAGGATAGATTAGGGTCCAACCACATACCTAGATATTTGAGAGAAGTGACTGTGGTCAGCGTGCCATTTGATTTTGTCCCAACACATAGATGGGGATTTTGCAATTTGTGTAGTTTAGGTGCGGTTCCAAAGAGCATCGTTACAGTTTTGTCAGTATTTAAAAAAAGTTTGTTGTTTTTGATCCACTTTTCTACCTCTGTGAATTGTTCTTGCAGCACGGCCTCCAGCTGCAAGTGGCAGACTCACTGATTGTCTTGTGGTGCGCAACCGGCCCGCCTTGCTCGATCGCGTAGTTGCATGATCTACCAGTATGGTGTGTCAGGTACGTACTGGCATCTGTTACCCGCAACCCGGGGGGACGCATTGGCATGTAGACCCACAGTCTATATAATAGAGTTGCCAGATCGGCCAGGTTTTCCTAGACACATATGATATAACTTATTCATTCGGAGGGGCAGTGCATGAAAAATGCAACCCTACAGCATGCAGAATCCATATACTGTAGGCAGGAAATCAATAAGGAATCCTAGGTGACCTGCCTTGAGTTATTTCTTGCTGCATATGAGTTATACCTGGTATTGGGCAGCACTTTTCCCTGTGCTGCCCCTCTGCATGAAATGGCTGATCTGGCAACCCTACTGTGATGGAGCGACTGTACCCTGAGTATTCCGTGGGCCGAAAGAATGAGGCTCACCATTCGAGTCAAACAGCAGAATGCCAGTTTATTCAGACACACAGATACAGTCAACCCCCAACCTCATTTACATACGATCAAACAGATAGCTGCACAGGACCTTCAAACAATGGACAATGGGATTTCCTAGGAGAAGGGGGAGGGAGAAGCCAGAGTAAACAAAAGGAATTTCTTATAGAGAGAACATACACAATAGAGAGAGCAGGTACTATACAGAGATAGGTTAGATAATTGAGGGAATGTAGTTTGTACGCAAAAAACACAACAAGTGTTCACACAACAAATGCACAAGGGAATAACACACAGACATCAGTACTCCTTTGTTTGTTGGCGGATGTTTAAAACAGTGAAAAGCGAAATAGTCTTGAAAGGTCCATCAATTCCCCAATAGTCAATTAAATGGTAGAGGGGCTTCCGTCACACCTACTATATACATTAATCTTACAACTAGAATCGTCACAAGGACATTCCACTATGGGATCCAGAGAGGGGGGCACGGGGGGCATCCCCCCTCTCTGAGCTGCAAACCCATTGTAGGTGATACGGGGGCCCTTTGAACATTTATACCCCTGTATATCTGGTTCCATACACCCTACATAGAGCCATATTACATAGTTGGTGCTAATTTAACCAGAGCTGTTGTAAACTTAAAACCTCCAAAGGCTATAATGGCTCTGGTAAGTTTACAACAGCTCTGGATAAGTTAGCAACTACATTGTAATATAGCCCGTAGTCAGGTGAGGTGTCATTGGACCGGAGTCTAGCCTTATACATGATCATGTGCAATGTACACGAAAATAAAAGAAAAATTAATTTCAAAGAGAAAAATGTGCTTTTATTGACATAAATGGCCCAATGGTTTGTGATGCCAACAATGGTATGTGTGTATAGCCATAAACTATGAGTGGGCGTCTGAACCGGCTACATGTTATTGCTGGTGGTGCAAGATTCTCAGTGACAGGCAGAGTATATACCAGATTACAGACTGCAAAACATTGCTGGGCAGGGTCTGTCAGGTGTCACCTGAGCAGCGGCAGGACAGACCCTGTGCAGCAATGTTCAGGGGAGAGTGAGTGCGATCCGGCACCTGCTCTGCCTGTCACTGCGAACTGAACACCGGTGCTTAGCCAAAATTGGTAGAGGCCCCCCCCCTCCTCTGAAACTTGTGTCTGGATCCGCCCCACAGACATACTAATATAGTGGAAAATAAAAACAAAGCAGGAGGAAGATACAAAGTTGTTCCCGACTGCAACATTACACCAACTGGCAGAGCAAACTAAATAAATAAAGCGCCGTTAAGGATTTATAATGTGCGTAGAATGTTTCAAATTACAAGTGACCGAATAAACGCAGATCAAACAAAGACAGGGAGGGGATGCTGCGGGAAATAATCAGGGGGGAAAAACAGGGATAATTAATAAAGAGTAGTAAATTCATTTTTCCTTGAGTGTATCCCTTGAAGGTTTGGATATATTCAATACTTTGGATTAGCAACGAGGGCATGTATCGTTCCTTTCTACATTTGTGGTTCTTGGCAGGACGGTGCGCTGCTCTCATATATATATATATATATATAAATATACCTCCAGAAATTCCGCACACGGAGTCTTCAAATATAGAGTAAAAAATGTTTATTCAAAAAATAATCGACGTTTAGCTCATTGCCTTGATACTGTTCTTTGGAACTTTGTTTTGTTTGTAACATTGCTTTTTTCTGATATAGGGCTTGGTTTGTGCATATGGGAAGCACTGAACTCGATTGGTTTGGTGCTCCTCCTATCTCTCACCTGTGCATCATTAATTACTCTTCTCTTTGTGTATTTAACGATGTGCGTTTTTCTCTTTCTTATACATCCTGATGAAAGTCCTGATGGACTGAAACGTCGATTATTTTTTGAATAAACATTTTTTACTCTATATTTGAAGACTCCGTGTGCGGAATTTCTGGAGGAATATTGTGCCATTGACCATATTCTGGCACAGGAGCAATTTAGAACTGGTACTGGGTGTGCGAGGATTTCGTTCTTTTATATATAAATATATATATATATTTATAGTGGATTTATTTAATATAAATTAAATCACACACTAAATAAAGTTAAACTACGAAAAGACTCCAAACCATCACCTTCTTTCAACCTGTCAAAAACACAGAAATAGTGACACACTGTAATACTGAGTTGCAGCCAGCAGGGGGCAGCAGATACTAACAAATGACTGACAGACACAATTCTCCAGTCCATATGGTGTTTAAAGGGTCATTCTTGCAGCAGGACCACTATAGCTTATTTTTATGGAGTGCCTGCACCTCCAACTGAAATCCCTAACCTTAACTTAGGTCACGCGATACAGAGGGCAGCACGATCCACGGCATCCTCTAGTTGCAAGCATCAGAAAACAGGGATTAAACCGTTATTGTGCGTTTCAGAAGCGCGTCCGCGGCTCCTGTGGCTCAAGCATCAGAGAGTCCTGTGGATTCTGCAGCCCTACTGAAAAATTCCACTTTTAACTTAGGTCCTGTGATGCAGAGGGCGGCGTGGAGGGTGGCGCAATCCATTACAGTCAGGTTTGCGGTCGCTCATGAAACAGCGGACAGCATAGGCGACTCTACAGGGGGGCAAGGGGGGCAATTGCCCCCCCTAGGTTATTCCTTGCCCCCCCATGTGCCCCCCCACCAAAAATCATCATCCAGCTTCCCACACTTCATCGGACCAACGTATCTCCGTAGCTATGCATCGTATATGGATGAACTAGGTGTCATTTGAAAGGGCAGATTGTGGCCAATGATACCCCACATGACCATATTCAGTGTGATGTAAAAGTCATAAAACATCAAATAAAAACGTGCACTTAAACGTAAACATTTTCACAGGGTTGAAATGGCTCAGCAGTGAAATGGTTAATGTTCAGACTATACATTACATTGTGTATTACGTTAGTTTATGCCTTGGTTTAGTTGTATATTAAGGGTTAATGGGCAGGCTTCATCCCTCACAGTATACATTTGTTTTTTCCTTGATTAATGGCATTTTAGGGGTTAATGGGTTGGCTAAATGCCTCAGTGTATTCATTTCATGTTTTCCCTTGATTAATGGCATTTTAGGGGTTAAGGGGTAGCTAAATGCCACATTGTTTATTATTTTTATTGCATTTCTCTGGGTTTAAGGCATTTTAGGGGTTATTATGGGAGTTAGAATCTAAAGGGTCTAATGATCTGTAGATTCTCTGCTTTCCGTCACATTTCGGGGAATTTATTTTGCAGAAAATAAGGTGAATTCCCTATTTAGCGAATGGTCACTGTAATTTGCTAAAAGTGGAGTCGCTGAAGCAGCAATCAGACATTCAGCGAAAACTGCCGAATTGCAGCGAATAAAATATTGAATTTAAGTATCAGGTTAGTACAACAAAAAGGCATCATTGCATCACATTACTCTGGGGTTTTGGAATCTTATTTATATATATACTTATTTCGGGCACTATTACCTGGTGTGAGCTAACCCTTGCGTCGGCGTGATTTTGCGTTAGCGCCAGGTTAATTCAGTCTAGCGCCTGACCAACAGATCGTTTGCCTCCCGCTACAAACAGGAAAAATCACTTGGCGCGTTGCTATTAGCGATTTGTACCGCGAGCTTACTGTACTTTCCGCGTCCTATACTTAACACGGGGAGTGCTAGATATCTTTACAGATCACTTGGTGCCAGCACTAAATTTTTTGAGGTGCACTAATTGCAACATTTTACCTACTGCTCAGCCCTGGTGCTAACTCCAAAAAAACAGAAAAAACAGGTCCTCGTCCAAAATTAACAGGCAATTGAAAGGAATGCAACACAGGTGTTCTCTTGGCCCCATACACCATAGTAATGGATATGGTCAGCAATGTCGCTGCTGTTGCAGTCGGCTCTATTATAAATGTATCCTTTATCCACATATATCCTAATTCTAATATATTGCCTAATTTTAAACATTTAATGCTGGGGGCTATTCATAGTATGTAAGCAGTTGATCATTAGGGTGACTGTGTGGACCATGTTTAAAGGGACACATGAATAAGTCTTGCCCTGAAACATGTATTGTTTATATGCTGTAGCAGGGAAATTTTTGTCGCTCACCTGGCCTTCCTTTTGGATCTATTAAATGCAGTGTAATGATTCTACATGGTGCTGGGAGGCATTTATCATGCAATGCCCATCAGCCTTAATATATGTGTGCATCAAAACATGGATGATACGGCCACCGTGGAGGATTTTAATAATGCTGGTGTGAGAGGTTATTCACTGGATGTGTTCATATTCAAGCTTGTGAGGGCGGGGGATAGGTATGGAAAAGAAAAAACGTTCTATCCTGTACACAACCGCATTAGCGCTGGGTCTCAACTTGGGTCTTAGAGTTTCCCTAGCGTGCGCCAAACGACCTTGTTCGTGGACTACTGCAGTCAAGGTGATCTGTTAGTAGGTCGTCAGGCACTAACAGGGTTATTCAGAAAGCGGTGAAAAGCAGGAGAATGACAGGAGAATGGAAAATTCTAGGTCAAAATAGCCGATTCTTTGACCAAGAATTTTCCATTTTCCAGTCATTCTCCTGCTTTTCACCTCTCTCTGAATAACCCTGTAAGTTTTAGCGACTCGCACTAAATTTTTCCTTTAGTGATGGTGTTTTAGCTCACACCAGGTGATAGGGCCCTTACTTTTATTCAGTGGTATGATTTAGTGGTGAAAATTATTAGTGCCCCCCCAGTTTTGACTGCGGTATCTTCTGTGTCCCCCCTAAATATTGTTCCTAGAGTCGCCACTGGCGGACAGACACGCGGTCTCAGAGTTTCGTCTCACGCAGCCGTCGTGTCACTAGTTAGAGTGTGTGGAGTGACAGTTTATGAAGAGGATGTTGCGCTGCTCCGTAACAGTGCTGTATAAAATCACACAGACAGTTACGCTTACAAGTATTTATAAAGCAGCAACAAGTTCCGTAGCGCTGTACAATGGGAGAGACAGAATAACAAATATACATATACGTTACACACATGGAACAGTCGGAGAGAGGACCTTGCCCAAGAGCTTACAATCTAAGAGAGATGTGGTGAGCTCCCAAAGCACGCCCCTATTTAACCCCTTCACTACAATCACTTTTTCTTGAAAAAATAATATCATAACTCCTCATCACAATAAATGTTAACAATTAAATACAGAAGATAGAAATATTACTCCAAATTACTGTTTTCGGAGTTAAAATAGGGAAATTTGCTTACTTTTAATTTTTTATGTATTAGTTTATCCTTTACAGAAATATCGTTGGGATGAAAGGTTCTAAACTCTAGATGGCGTCCCTTATCTGGCACAAAGTCACACGGGGTCTGCATTATCAGTAGGGATGCACCGATACCATTTTTTTAAGACCGAAAACAAGTGCCAATACTTTTTAAACGTACTCACCGCCGATACCGAGTACCGATACTTTTATTTAAGGTCATGTGACGCTTTCAAATAAATAATTTAGGATTTTTCCGAAAGCCTGTCCTGTTCATGTTAATATTGAAATGTATGGCCAGACACCCCATTTACCCACTGCACACACCCTGACCACACACAGACAGCAGATATACTGTACATTCATATATACACACACACTGGTCTGGTGTCTGTTGGGTATACATGTAACTGATGCCTGTGGTGTATATTATTTATATGTAATATACCCCACAGGCATCAGATACATACATGTATACCCAACAGACACCAGCCCACAGTGTGTATACACACATCCACTCAATGTGTGTGTATATATACAGTCAGGTCCAGAAATATTGGGACATGGACACAATTCTAACATCTTTGGCTCTATACACCACCACAATGGAGTTGGAATGAAATTACAGCAAACTGCTGTAAGTCCTACACCGTTCACCTGAGTTGGATGTACATACCCTCAAATTAAAGCTGACAGTCTGCAGTTAAAGCACATTGTGTTTGTTTCATTCCAACTCCATTGTGGTGGTGTATAGAGCCAAAGATGTCAGACTTGTGTCGATGTCCCAATATTTCTGGACCTGCCTGTATATACACATACACACACTGGCTCATATCAGACCTCAGACCAGACATGGTGCGGCTGTCCGATTGCTCTAATGGCATTCGGACAGGCCCCTGCAGCTGACTGCGTTCATACCTTCCTCGAGTGCCGCTGGCAAAGTCTTCGCGAGTGCGCTTATTGGGAAGCCCCCAGCTGCAATCTCTGGAAATTCTGGGGTCTGCTGGTAATATCAAATTCTGGGGTCTGCTGGTAATATCAAATTCTGGGCTCTGCTGGTAATATCAAATTCTGGGCTCTGCTGGTAAAATCTAATTCTGGGGTCTGCTGGTAATATCAAATTCTGGGCTCTGCTAGTAAAATCAAATTCTGGGCTCTGCTAGTAAAATCTAATTCTGGGGTCTGCTGGTAATATCAAATTCTGGGCTCTGCTGGTAATATCAAATTCTGGGCTCTGCTGGTAATATCAAATTCTGGGCTCTGCTGGTAAAATCTAATTCTGGGCTCTGCTGGTAATATCAAATTCTGGAGTCTGCTGGTAATATCAAATTCTGGGGTCTGCTGGTAAAATCAAATTCTGGGCTCTGCTGGTAAAATCTAATTCTGGAGTCTGCTGGTAATATCAAATTCTGGCGTCTGCTGGATACATACAATTCTAGTGTCTGCTGTTTACAGTATATATAATTCTGGGGTCTGTGCTGGATATATAAAATTCTGAGGGGTCTATGCCTGGTTACGCATGATTCACAGGGGTGTATATATACATCCTTTTTTTCTTCTTCAGGTAATGGGTGGGGGCGTTGTGGAATTCTTACAGTAGAGGGAGGTGCAGTAAGTGCAGTAGTTATACAGTGTATATTTATATAGCAGTAACAGGTGTACTCAGCGCTTTACAGGTAATGTTACAGTAGAGGGAGGTGCAGTAAGTGCAGTAGTTATACAGTGTATATTTATATAGCAGTAACAGGTGTACTCAGCGCTTTACAGGTTACATTACAGCAGAGGGAGGTGTAGTAAGTGCAGTAGTTATACAGTGTATATATATTTAAATAGCAGTGACAGGTGTACCCCTTGTCACTCGGTCTCCAATTACCTCCAGTCAGTCATTCCCAGTACCACTAGTCACTCTTTCACTCTCCAAGTAACCCCACTTTCTCCCAGTACCCCCAGTCAATCTCTCTCTCTATCCAAGCACCCCCAGACACCCTCTCCCAGTACCCCTCACAGTCTGTTGGTTATGCTGCTCTGGTGTTACACAGTGTCGCCTACCTGCGTGGAGTTGCTTGTGGCCCGGGGGGAGCTTTCCAGGGGGCTTAGCGGAGACCATATTTTAAATGTGCTGCAGTGCAGCCACCTACCTTCTCTGACAAGCGTGGTACAGGGTGTTCCGTCGGATAATGCTGCGCTGCTTCACATTACTCATGTCAGCATTAAGAAGGATGAATAGAAAGCGCCGTGGCTTACGTCAGGAGGGAGCCCCACCTCTGTATCCACGAGGTTACCACTATGGTTGGACGCCACCAATCCAAATGCGGAGAGATGAAAAATGAAAATGTGGGACCTCCAGTGGAATCGGTGAAACAGAAATTTTATTCGGGGACAGCAAACCCCACCAGAAAAAAGTGATGTGACGTTTCGACCCGAGGGTCTTAATCATACAATGATTAAGACCCTCGGGTCGAAACATAACATCACTTTTTTCTGGTGGGGTTTGCTGTCCCCGAATAAAATTTATGTTTCACCGATTCCACTGGAGGTCCCACGTTTTCATTTTTCGTCTCTCAGCATTAAGAAGGAGTCAGGACAAGACCAGAATTTTCTGTCCTGGTCCTCCCTTCCAGACGCTGAGTGCTAAGTCACCGCCGGGGCCGTAAAACTGGCGGCTGCCCGTGCAAGGGCCTCTCACACCTTGCTGATCCCTGCTCGAAAATATTAGTGGTTCAAATTTCTTTTGAAATTTTGCGCCCCCTAAGAAAACTGCCCCCGGGGCGACCGCCCCTGAGGCACCCCCCACGCTATGCCACTGAACAGGTGTACTCAGCGCTTTACAGGTTACATTACAGTATAGGGAGGTGCAGAAAGGTGGTGCAGTAAGTGCAGTAGTTACCGGGAAAGTTACCAGGAAAGGCTTAATGATCTCAACATGTACAGCTTGGAAAAAAGACGAGACAGAGAAGATATGATAGAAACATTTAAATACGTAAAGGGAATCCACAAGGTAGAGGAAGGGAGTATATTTAAAAGGAAACAAAGTAGCAAAACAAGAGGACATAGTCTTAGATTAGAGGGGCAAACGTTTAAAAGTAACATCAGGAAGCATTATTTTACTGAGAGGGTGGTGGATACATGGAACAGTCTTCCAGTAGAAGTGGTAGAGGCCAAAACAGTAATTGAATTTAAGCAGGTATGGGATAGGCATAAGGCTATCCTAAACAAAAGATAAATCCAGGTAAAGTATCCATGTAATTGGGCAGACTAGATGGGCCGAAAGGTTCTTATCTGCCGACATTTTTCTAAGTTTCTATGTTTCTAGTTATACAGTGTATATTTATATAGCAGTGACAGGTGTACTCAGCGCTTTACAGGTTACATTACAGTAGAGGGAGGTGAAGTAAGTGCAGTAGTTACACAGTGTGTATATTTATATAGCAGTAACAGGTTTACTCAGCGCTAGGGATGGGCCGAACTCGCTCGAGTTCGGTTCGCTGTGGAACCCGAACAATACCCAAAGTTCGAATCCAATGCAAGTCAATGGGACTCGAACGTTCGTTTTTTAGAGTGCCCTCCAAGAGGGCATATATGCAAGATTTTTGCCATAAAAAAGTGTATGGGGGTCCGGGTAGTGCCCTGGGGGAAAGGAAACAAGGAAAAAAAGTTTTAAAAAAACATTTTTAAAAGGAACAGTGAGTTTTCCATGAAATAAGGGTTAAAAATAAAAATGAAAAATTCCTTCAAATATCGTGCCTAGGAGGTCCCCATAACCTGCCCGTGAAGTGGTGGATTTTTTGGATGTATAGAAATATGTAAAAAACAAAAAATTACATTTTAAATGACGGTAAATGTTTTTCCTTTAATCTATCCCTAAACAACTGCTTGAGCCAGCAGTCTGTATGAAAGAGGAGACGTTTTAGGACACGCAGAACAAGTTTAGTGATTTTTTTGGCTAAATTATTGTGACACTTATGCAGGCTTCGGATGAAAGTAACAATAGGTGCTTTAAAATTGGGCCTTTAGAGTCGGCAACAGTGCCGTTACACAGTAACCCCTCTGAGGATATGAATCTGGTACAGGCGTCAGTGGCAGTGCACCCAAATATTGTGCCTTTTGTGGCAGGCCAGCAAGTGCCATCATACAGTAACCCCTCTGTGGTATTGTGGAAGAGTGCAGGGGTGGACCATGCGGTCCTATATTAAAAATGTATGAATCTGGTAAAGGCGTCAGTGCACCCAAATATTGTGCCATTGGTGGCAGAAAGTGCCATCATACAGTAACCCCTCTGTGGTATTGTGGAATAGTGCAGGGGTGGTCCATGCGGTCCTATATTAAAAAGAAATGAATCTGGTAAAGGTGTCAGTGCACCCAAATAATATTGTGCCTTTGGTGGCAGAAAGTGCCATCATACAGTAACCCCTCTGAGGTATTGTGGAAGAGTGCAGCGGTGGACCATGCGGTCCTATATTAAAAAGATATAAATCTGGTAAAGGCATCAGACTCAGTGCACCCAAATATTGTGCCTTTGGTGCCAGGCCAGCAAGTGCCATTATACAGTAACCACTCTGTGGTATTGTGGAAGAGTGCAGTGGTGGAGGTTTTGGGAATACAGAAGTGATCCCCGATCTATTCAGTTACGTCAGCATCAGGGGATTGATAGCTGCTGATCCAGGACGGATTCATTTTTATAAATGTCAGCCGGTCTACAGAGTCGGCGGACAGACGCACTCTTTTGTCTGTGACAAAACCTCCAGCGGCACTGAACGTCCTTTCAGAAAGCACGCTGGATCAAGGGCAACCTAGTAGGTGCATAGCATATTGCTTGGAGCGGCGGTCTGTATGAAAAGAGGAGACATTTTAGGACGCGCACAACAAGTTTAGTGATTTTTTGGGCTAAATTATGGTGAAACTTATGCAGGCTTTGGATGAAAGTAACAATAGGTGCTTTAAAATAGGGCCTTTAGTGTCGGCAACAGTGCCGTCACACCATAACCCCTCTGTGGTATTGTGGAAGAGTGCAGGGTTGGACCCTGCGGTCCAATATTAAAATGATATGAATCTGGTAATATAGGCGTCAGTGGCAGTGCACCCAAATATTGTACCTTTGGTGGCAGCAAGTGCCTTCACAACGTAAGTAACCCCTCTGTGGTATTGTGGAAGAGTGCAGGGTTCGACCCTGCGGCCAAATATTAAAATGATATGAATCTGGTACAGGCATCAGAGCACCCAAATATTTTGCCTTTGGTGGCAGCAAGTGCCTTCACACCGTAAGTAACCTCTCTGTGGTATTGTGGAAAAGTGCAGTGGTGGAGGTTTTGGGAATGCAGAAGAGATCCCCAATCTATTCAGTTACGTCAGCATCAGGGGATTGATAGCTGCTGATCCAGGACTGATTCATTTTAATAAATGTCAGCCGGTCTACAGAATCGGTGGACAGACGTACTCTTTTGTCTATGACAAAACCTTCAGTGGCACTGAACGTCCTTTCAGAAAGCACGCTAGATGAAGGGCAACCTAGTAGCTGCATAGCATATTGGCTAAATTCTGGCCAGTGATCCAATCTCAACACCCAGTAAGCCAGTGGATCATCTGCTGTAAAGGTATCCAGGTCTGTCCTTGCCCCTAGGTAGTCCTGCACCATATGGTGAAGACACTGGCAATGGGTGCCTACTTTTGACATCCCTGGGCATCGTGGACTAAAATTTTTTAAAAAGGCATCAGTCAAGTGGCCCCGGCCTTCACCGCTCTTTCTCTGATCATCCGCAGCCTCAGAAGCACCGGTGTCATCACTTGGTAACCTACCAGTGCCTGGAAAGGTGCTACACAAGTGTCGCTTTAGAGCGTCCTCAAGTTGTTTCATCCTGTCCTCCGTCTGTGCGGGCAGGATGAGCTCTGCAACTTTACCCTTGTATCGTGGATCAAGAAGGCTTGCCAACCAGTAATGATCCCTCTCCTTGACAGCACGAATCCTGGGGTCCTTTAGCAGGCTTTGCAGGATAAGGGAGCCCATGCACCATAGGTTGGAGGTGGCATTAGCTTCCGAGTCTTCCTGGTCAATGAGGATGACCCCATCGTGCACTTCCTCTTCCCAGCCACGTACTAGTCCTTGGGTTTCTGGGCACACAAAACCCTCCCGTGAGGAATCCCCACTTTCAATGCCCCCCCTACTTAAATAATCCTCCTGCTCCTCCTCCTGTCTGATCTGAGGACCCGCAGGAATGCTGTCTGCGTAAAGACTGGGGCCTTGAGAGCTAGGGAAGTCCTCCTCTTCCTCCTGCTGCTCTGCCTCTAGTGCCACATCTATAATTCCCCGCAGAGTACGCTCCAGCAGGAACACTAAAGGAATTGTGTCACTGATGCATGCACTGTCCCTTCTCACCATCCTCGTTGCCTCCTCAAATGGTGACAGTACAGTGCATGCATCCTTGATCATCAGCCACTGCGGGGGGGGGGAAATACAACCACGGATTACAATTCACAGAAATTTTATGGAAGTATGTGACACCCTGTCATGGAGCTGACGTAGCGCTCCATGCTTCAAACCCCAAGAGACTTTATGTTCATTTATGTCGTGGGTTTTTAAATATATTTTGCTTCGTTTGGCTTTGGTTTTGGTTTAAATTAGTTTAGTGTAAAATGGCGTAGCTTTAGTTTTAAATATACTTATATTCCTGTAGGTAAATGTGTTTTTGTATAGCCAGTAAACAAGCTTTACTGCTGTGTTGTCGGATATAATCTCTGCACGTGAATACAACACGTTATATATTGGATTTATCAGCCAAGCCTCCAATATATCAGGGATTATTATTTCATAAGAAATCTATACGAGACTCAAATATCAATCGTTTATACTTCCTAGAAATTCTCCTAAATTCTTTTAATTGTCTGTGTTTTGCTTTGAAAAATACAATAATCAATAATCGGATGAAAATATATATATATTTATTACGTATACAAAAAAGTATCAAATATCATATCATAAACAAAATTTATAAACCACAATCCATCAGCATATAAAAACTAGCTTCACAATACATGTATCTCCGGTTAGTAACTGCATATATGATTAATATCATTTACCTTATCAGTTAGTAACTAATACACAAATGGTTAATAAACATTTCTGCTTAATACAACATGCATTTCCCAGCAAACAATGTTTAACCAGCCAGCTCTTAAAGATATATATATATATCTCTATGCTACATGGATCAACAAAAGATGAGCTAATTTAAAAGGATAAGTAATAAAACGTATTTAGTGAATCCTCCCCTAATCTCGAGAATTAAACTTCTAATCTTTTGCTTTTATTTTGTAGTTATATAAATCCTTGCTATATTAATTTTAATCACAGTAATTTCCAGATTCAATATATATATATATATTGGTATCAATCCTACAACATTTCTTTAGGATAAATCCTTATATCCACTTCTTCACATCTTTATCTGCAGAATAAAGATATTTAGATTCTGGATCTAACAGTATCGGAGAAATCTCAGTCTATGATGCAAGAATATCTACAAATATATATATAATTACATTAATTCCTTAATTTATTTATTTATTTATTTATAAAGGATTTTACCAGGAAGGATACATTGAGATTTCTCTCGTTTTCAAGTATGTCCTGGGTTCAAGAACATTGAAGTGTTACAGTTACAGAAATACAAAGTAATACAATGCAAGATATTAAAAAACAACACAAATATACAGATTAACAGAAAATAAGTATGTAGAAAATAGTCATTATGTTACATGTTTACAGGTGCATTCTGTATTGAGGTATGTTAGTAAGGAGCTCTTGAGTGACATAAGACTGGAAGATTTGATGGTGTCTGGGAGGTTAGTCCATATTTGCGGTGCTCTGTAGGAAAACGAGGATCGAGCCACTGTCTTTGTGTATTGTGGTATTGCAAGTAAGGTGCAGGTTCTGGATTGGAGGTTATAGGATGAGGGAGCTGCTGGGGGAATCAGTCTATTCAGGTAGGGTGGCAGCTTCCCAGAAATGCTCTTAAACACCAGGCTGGAAAGGTGAAGGGTGCGTCTAGATTCCAGCGATGGCCAGTTTAGCTCTTTTAACATGTCACAATGGTGGGTCATGTAGTTACATTGTAATGCAAAGCGGCAGAATGAGTTATACAGTGTAGTAAGTTTCTGAAGATGTGTTTGCGGGGCGGCTGCATATACTACATCTCCGTAATCAATAGCCGGCATAAGCATTTGTTGTACAATCTGCTTTCTTTCATACATTACCTCTCCAATCTGGATTTTGATAAGTCTTGGAATATTCTTTATGTAATACTTTGTTTTGGAATATGTGAAGATTATCGATATCAGATAATCAATGCATGTGAGTTAGAGATTTGGTGAGAGTCAGAGATTTGGTGAGAGTCTTGATTGCCTCATGTCCTGGGATCTGCCTGCATCGTGGTGTGAGTCTCTGAATGTTGGAATCTCGGACTGAGCATCTCGGAGTCTCAGAGTGTCATGTGTACCGGACGTCTGAATGTATTGCGGTGTGAGTCTCAGAATACTTTGCACCAACATTGCCGCTTATTATAGTCAATTTGACGTCACTAGCAATATCCTTGGTACATCAAATCTAATATTTACTATCCTCTAGAGGGCAGTATTGCACTTCTTAATTAATTCCACTATTTCTTTTTAATATTCTTATCTCGGGTCAAAGTTCAATCTGACGTAACAAAGAACCTCTCTCTCCAGTACAGACACTGTCAGGGTTATCCAAAGAGCTCCGAATTGCTTGAGAAAGGTAACTGAACGCTGAAAATCAGCGTTTGGTTACCTTTCCTGGCCATTCGGCTATCCAGAGAGCAGGCAATTCGCCAAATCCTGGCGAATTGCCTGCACATACGGTGCCTGTTCGGTGCCTGTTCGAGGGCAGTGAAATCCCCATAGAGAAGCAATGCTTCGTCTATTCAGAGAACACAAACCAGCAGTGAAAGGTTCCCGAAATGCCCTGCCATTCGGTGGTTTAATTCGGCAAGTTAATTCAGGAGAATCCCATAGGCTTCAATGTTAAAAATATTCCCGTTTTAATTTAATATCTAATAAACCGTTCATTATAAAATTCTGCAGTAAAGAGTCTCTTTATTTATAGATTTTTTTAGGATACTTTAAGCATTTTTCTTAAATTTTTTTTTTTAAAAAATCCGATTTCTTTTTTTTTAAGTTTACTTATTTTTTCTGTAACAGCCCTCTATATTATCATTCCCTGGACCTCATGTGCAAATTTCAGACATTTTCGCTCAGTAGTTTCTTTGCAAACAGTGTTTCATTTTCACAGATTCATACAAACTGTTTTGCTAATTTATTCACCTCCCTCGTCTGCGTCTCGGCTGCTTCGGCTCTGTGTGCGATCGGCTCCTGCTCGGGCTTTTTCCGTGGTTTTCGCAGGTTAATCCAGATGTTTTTGCGGCTTTTCGGCGTGCATTCGGTGGGTTTTGCGGTTCGTTTTCGTCAGGTTTGCGGTAGCTTTTCCCTGCAATTCGGGGACCCTGTGGTGCTTGCTGAATACACCGCAGGGTCACCGAAATGGGATCGGCAAAAGGAACCGAATTGAAGAGAACGAAAAGTCACCGAACGTGCGGTGACTTTTCGAATCTCTTTGGATAACCCTGTGTGTCTCTACCTGTCATATCAAAATTTATATCCCTGACTCCTTTCTAGTTACTTACGGAGTCATATCAGTTGAATTCTTTTCTGGTTAACTCAACAGAATCTATTCTTCAGTAATTTTACTATTTACCAATTATATAATCATACAATATTTATTGGAACATATATTTCCTACTGTAAATATAATAAAATATACCTTGATTATAAACATATATTTTGTGAATATAAATCTATATTACCAAAAATATTAACTCTTATATTCCTATACCCAAAAGACAAAATCTCTTTTTGTTTTAAAGACTTAAAACAGACCAATAAATTTAATTATGACAGGTCTTAGCAATTAGCTCTAGCATTTTTATCACACAAAGAGATTTTAGGTTCCTTCATGTCTGGTATTTTTTTTATCTCACCCAGCCATGAACTCTGTAAAAAAAATCATTTCTAACTACGGAAATTTGGAGAAAGAAAAAGACTGTCTTTAAAAACAAAATGGCTACAGGGATCCATTTTACCTTTTTTCCCTTCCAGTATACCTGACAGTGTAATTTATGCAACAGGGCTTTTCCCCTTATCTGGCTGCATGTTTGATTCAAGAAGTCTGTGATAGTGTTTGTCTTTAATCTGATGTGTTGGAACAATAGATTATGTAAATGTTGTGTTAGCTAAAGGCTAAAGAATGTTTGTTGTAAATATCTGACATAATGTAATTAGCATTTTAGTAGGACGATGTGCGTCATTTATGCAAATCATGGCTGTTGGATTTTGAGCATAAATTGTGGCGTTTTGTTCATTAAAAGCTCAGAGAATCCTGTGGGAACATACAGCTCATCTGGTGTCTCATTCGGGGTACCCACTATCACCCTCAGAAGGCACAGAGCGGCCCTCTGGAAATTCCTAACGGCTCCAGGGCAGAGAATCAGAAGCAGGCAGGTCAAGCTGCTCGAGGCGTTGAGGACGGCGCTTCCAGTAGCCGGGCTGACCGCAACGAAGGGGTGTCTGGAGAGTCAGGACAGGCGGAAGAGAACGGTTCCATCACACACCCCCGATAGCTGACTGTCACTGACTGAGAAGACACACTTTCCACCACCAATTCCCAGATATCTGCAACAAGTGAGCCCCCCAAATTGCCGCTGTCACTGAATGAGAAGAAACACTTTCCACCACCAGTTCGCAGATATCTACAAGTGAGCCCCCCAAATTGCCGCTGTCACTGAATGAGAAGAAACACTTTCCACCACCAATTCCCCTATATCTGCAACAAGTGAGACCCACCCAATAGCTGTGAGAAGACACACTGACAGAACAATCTCCTCTCACTCCTGCAGAAAAACAGGTGCTGGCTGGGCTGGGTTGAAAGCCTTATATAGTGTGCTGCGGGACTTAGCTCTGTGAGCCAATGATTGGGCAAAATTTGCCCAATCAGGACTCTGAGCCGTGATTGGCATAGTCTTGCACCTATCTTGTGGTCAGGTCCGAGGCTCTAGCCAATTACAAGCTTCAGGGAAGTGGAAAACTGCATTGTGGTCCATAGTGGTGCATTAGGGGCGAACTCGAGACGAACAAGCGGAAATGTTCGCAGTACGCGAAATATCAAACATGCGATGTTCGATGCGAACTCTCGAACCGAACGCCCATCCCTACTCAGCGCTTTACAGGATACATTAGTAGAGGGAGGTGCAGTAAGTGCAGTAGTTACACAGTGTGTGTGTATTTATATAGCAGTAACAGGTGTACTCAGCGCTTTACAGGTTACATTAAAGTAGACGAAGGTGCAGTAAGTGCAGTAGTTATACAGTGTATATTTATATAGCAGTAACAGGTGTACTCAGCGCTTTACAGGTTACGTTACAGTAGACGAAGGTGCAGTAAGTGCAGTAGTTATACAGTGTATATTTATATAGCAGTAACAGGTGTACTCAGCGCTTTACAGGTCACATTACAGTAGAGGGAGGTGCAGTAAGTGCAGTAGTTATACAGTGTGTATTTATATAGCAGTAACAGGTGTACTCAGCGCTTTACAGGTTACGTTACAGTAGAGGGAGGTGCAGTAAGTGCAGTAGTTATACAGTGTATATTTATATAGCAGTAACAGGTGTACTCAGCGCTTTACAGGTTACGTTACAGTAGAGGGAGGTGCAGTAGTTATACAGTGTATTTATATAGCAGTAACAGGTGTACTCAGCGCTTTAGGCTGGGGTCAGACCAGCGCACTTTTAACGTGCGTTCTGGCGCACTTAATCACGGCCGCACTAGCAGCAAATGACGGGCAATGACGGTCAATATACGAAGTACGGTCGCACAAAAGTCCGGCTGCGCAACGCAAGTGGAAAATGAACGCATTTTTTCGAGAACGCTGAACCGCTAGTACGGACGTACAGAGTGCGCTGCGTCCGCTAGCGGTGTGTGTGTGTGATTTGGAGACGTCAGACCCTGCTCGTGTCCGGCCAACATAACGTCCAGACGCAAAAAGTTTCCTGGTTTGGATTCGGAAAACATCACGCACGAACATGCGCATCGTATGACCGTTTTCGCATATTCCGTGAAAAAATACGTCAATGCGTTCGGACGCACTTTTTTACGTTCGCGTGTAAAAATACTTTCGTCTGACCCTAGCCTTACAGGTTACGTTACAGTAGAGGGAGGTGCAGTAAGTGCAGTAGTTATACAGTGTATATTTATATAGCAGTAACAGGTGTACTCAGCGCCTTACAGGTTACGTTACAGTAGAGGGAGGTGCAGTAAGTGCAGTAGTTATACAGTGTATATTTATATAGCAGTGACAGGTGTACTCAGCGCCTTACAGGTTACGTTACAGTAGAGGGAGGTGCAGTAAGTGCAGTAGTTATACAGTGTATATTTATATAGCAGTAACAGGTGTACTCAGCGCTTTACAGGTTACATTACAGTAGAGGGAGGTGCAGTAAGTGCAGTAGTTATACAGTGTTTATTTATATAGCAGTAACAGGTGTACTCAGCGCTTTACAGGTTACATTACAGTAGAGGGAGGTGCAGTAAGTGCAGTAGTTATACAGTGTATATTTATATAGCAGTAACAGGTGTACTCAGCGCTTTACAGGTTACATTACAGTAGAGGGAGGTGCAGTAAGTGCAGTAGTTATACAGTGTTTATTTATATAGCAGTAACAGGTGTACTCAGCGCTTTACAGGTTACATTACAGTAGAGGGAGGTGCAGTAAGTGCAGTAGTTATACAGTGTATATTTATATAGCAGTAACAGGTGTACTCAGCGCTTTACAGGTTACGTTACAGTAGAGGGAGGTGCAGTAAGTGCAGTAGTTATACAGTGTATATTTATATAGCAGTAACAGGTGTACTCAGCGCTTTAGGCTGGGGTCAGACCAGCGCACTTTTAACGTGCGTTCTGGCGCACTTAATCACGGCCGCACTAGCAGCAAATGACGGGCAATGATGGTCAATATACGAAGTACGGTCGCACGAAAGTCCGGCTGCGCAACGCAAGTGGAAAATGAACGCATTTTTTCGAGAACGCTGAACCGCTAGTACGGACGTACAGAGTGCGCTGCGTCCGCTAGCGGTGTGTGTGTGTGATTTGGAGACGTCAGACCCTGCCCATGTCCGGCCAACATAATGTCCAGACGCAAAAAGTTTCCTGGTTTGGATTCGGAAAACATCACGCACGAAACTGCGCATCGTATGACCGTTTTCGCATGTTCCGTGAAAAAATACGTCAATGCGTTCGGACGCACTTTTTTACGTTCGCGTGTAAAAATACTTTCGTCTGACCCTAGCCTTACAGGTTACGTTACAGTAGAGGGAGGTGCAGTAAGTGTAGTAGTTATACAGTGTATATTTATATAGCAGTAACAGGTGTACTCAGCGCTTTACAGGTTACATTACAGCAGAGGGAGGTGCAGTAAGTGCAGTAGTTATACAGTGTTTATTTATATAGCAGTAACAGGTGTACTCAGCGCTTTACAGGTTACATTACAGTAGAGGGAGGTGCAGTAAGTGCAGTAGTTATACAGTGTATATTTATATAGCAGTAACAGGTGTACTCAGCGCTTTACAGGTTACATTACAGCAGAGGGAGGTGCAGTAAGTGCAGTAGTTATACAGTGTTTATTTATATAGCAGTAACAGGTGTACTCAGCGCTTTACAGGTTACATTACAGTAGAGGGAGGTGCAGTAAGTGCAGTAGTTATACAGTGTATGTATATAGCAGTAACAGGTGTACTCAGCGCTTTACAGGTTACATTACAGTAGAAGGAGGTGCAGTAAGTGCAGTAGTTATACAGTGTATTTATATAGCAGTAACAGGTGTACTCAGCGCTTTACAGGTTACGTTACAGTAGAGGGAGGTGCAGTAAGTGCAGTAGTTATACAGTATATTTATATAGCAGTAACAGGTGTACTCAGCGCTTTACAGGTCACATTACAGTAGAGGGAGGCAGTGGTGTATTTAGGTTTTGTGCTGCCCTAGGCCTGACTAAACTCGTGCACCCCTAATTTAAATTTGACGCACCCCTTCCTGTCAAGGGCACACCTCTTCCTGGTTAATCCCCACCCTTCCTCTTAGAGCTCCGCCTTTTCCTCTCTTTATATTAAAAGTGGATACCAAGTGCCTACTTGTATATTTTGTATACCATTTCAAATGTATCTATTGAGATAAAGAAAATTATGAAATGTTTAAATTCAAGTATTTTTACAAAGAACAGCCACGCATGTCAAGTAAACGGGATCACAGCCGCTCTAATTGGTGGAACAATAAAATCCACAGAAACGTGCACTGCATATGAGCGTATCACAGAGCTGCATAGCAATAAAACCCACAGAAATGGGCACTGTGTATGAGCATATCAGAGCTGCAAAGCAATAAAACCCACAGAAATGTGCAGTGTGTGTGAGCATATCACAGAACTGCACAGCAATAAAACTCACAGTAATGTGCAGTGTGTATGAGCATATCCCAGAGCTCCAGGGCAATAAAACTCACAGTAATATGCAGTGTGTATGAGCATATCCCAGAGCTCCAGGGCAATAAAACTCACAGTAATATGCAGTGTGTATCACAGAATCCACAGCAATAAAACTCCCAGCAATGCAATGTGTGGTGTGTATGAGTGCATCAGAATTCACAGCAATAAAACTCCCAGCAATGCAATGTGTGGTGTGTGTCAGCGTATCAGAATCCACAGCAATAAAACGCCCAGCAATGCAATGTGCGGTGTGTATGAGTGCATCAGAATCCACTGCAATAAAACTCCTAGCAATGCAATGCGTGGTGTGTATGAGTGCATCAGAATGCACTGCAATAAAACTCCCAGCAAACCGAGTGTATATGAGCACACAGCAATTATTTTTTCTACATTTACCGGCCTCTGTCCGCGGTAGGGCTGTGTGCAGAGTCAGCAGGGACTGTGTACGGACTCAGCAGGAGGTCCCTCCAGGCCACGTTAGGATCACGGCTGTGCCTGTGCGTGGAGCCATCTTGTCAGCAGTGGGGTGCCACTGCCAGAGGGTGCACCGTGGCTTTGATTCCCTTCCCGGTGGGTGTTCAGTCCAGAATAGAGTGACAGTCCGTGTTAATGAAAGGGCGGGCAGCTGCGTGCGTGTCACGTGGTTCAGCCAGTCAGGTGGTACTGAGACTCAGTACCATCTGACTGGCCGGACCGAGTGTGACCTGCACGCAAGCAGCCTCACCAGGAGCCGGGCAGCTCAATGACAAATTTCTATCACTGCAGTGCTGGTTAAGGAAAGGTCCACTTTAAACAGCAGTAAGCAGACAGGGCTTCATATTCTGCTGAACCCCCCCCCTTTACCTGCCGTTTACTGTCATCTTCTCTCTCTGGACACAAATCACATCCCCCTCCCCTCTCCTAGAGCTGCTGCGGGGCAGGGGAGGAGCTATGGAGGGAGGAGAGGGGGATTTTTATTCTATTCAATTTTATTCCGTATGCAAACGCCCCGCTCCGCTGCTCGTTGTTTGAGAACACAGCTCAAAGCTGACACACAGTGACAGTGGCACCTCCTAGTACCCCCTAATGACACCCCAATAATCACTGGTACCTGGGGCGGCCCGCCCTCCGCCACTCCCCTAAGTACACCACTGCTCTGGTGATATGCTCACACACAAGTTTGGCGAACTGCCAGCAAGTACGGTGCTGTTTGAAGGCATTGCAAATCCCCATAGAGAAGTAATGGTTAATCTATTCAGAGAACACCAAACAGCAGAGAAATGTCAGTGAAATGCCCTGATGTTCGGTGGTTTCAATCAGCAGGTTTATTCAGGCGAACCCCATAGGTTTCAATGTTAAAAATATTCCCGTTTTTTATGCAATATCTAATAAACCATTTATTATTTTAATCTGCAGTAAAAAGTCTTTATTTATTTATTGATTTTTTTTTGTTCCTTTTAGTGATTTTTCAGAATTTTTTGGGCTAAATTCCCCCCTTTTTTTTAATAGCGGTTCTCCTTTTTCTGTAACAGAACTTTTTATTATCAATCATAGGATCTTATATGTAAATTCCAGACATTTTCGTTCAGTAGTTCTTTTGAAAACAGCAGGCCACAGGTTTGCGGTGGCAGCATTCAGCGGCCGACTCCATGCACTTTGGGGACCCTGCGGTGAATGGTGAATTCACTGCAGAGTGGGGAAATTTTATTCTCCTAAGTGCAGGGAACTACAGAACACCAAAATGTTGGCGTCATTTCGGTGCTCTGTGAGTAACCCATTTAGGCTGGGGTCAGACGAGCGTGATTTCTACGGACTGTACGTCCGTGCAGTACGGACATCGTCAGTACGGATGACGCAGTAGTGGTCACACAGTCCGTTTTTTCACTGAAGTTGTTTTTTGACGGATGTAGGAGGGGAAAATAAATTACAATGAAAAAACATTCTGGCCGTCAAAAATGCTGGACGTATAAATGCAGTCCGTCTGACCATGCTCCATCACTCACACACAAAGCTATGCAGACGTTGTGGACGCAGCGCACTCCGCACGTCCGTTCTAGCAGTATTACGTTCTTGCCTAACCTGCGTCCGTTTGCCGCGGCCGTTGTGCGTCCGCAGTTCAGTGCGGACGTACTTCATGTGTCAGGCTCCAATGGACTTACTTTCATGCTATCACGGACGTACTTTTAGGCGCAATCACGGACGTGAACACTACGCTCGTCTGACCCCAGCCTAAGTGGTGAGGTTTTTTGTTGCCCCCTGGAAAGTGAAAGCCTAGGCCTTGCCTACCCAGGACATACTTGAAAATTAGTGAAATCTCAATGTATCCTTCCTGGTAAAATAGTTTGCAAAAGTAAAAAAAAAATTTAGGGGTGGGGCCACCCAGCGGGCCGCCGCCCCCTGGAAAGTACCGCCCTAGGCCTGGGCCTTGTTGGCCTAGGCCAAAATACACCAGTGGAGGGAGGTGCAGTAAGTGCAGTAGTTATACAGTGTATTTATATAGCAGTAACAGGTGTACTCAGCGCTTTACAGGTTAATTACAGTAGAGGGAGGTGCAGTAAGTGCAGTAGTTATACAGTGTATTTATATAGCAGTAACAGGTGTACTCAGTGCTTTACAGGTTAATTACAGTAGAGGGAGGTGCAGTAAGTGCAGTAGTTATACAGTGTATTTATATAGCAGTAACAGGTGTACTCAGCGCTTTACAGGTTAATTACAGTAGAGGGAGGTGCAGTAAGTGCAGTAGTTATACAGTGTATTTATATAGCAGTAACAGGTGTACTCAGCGCTTTACAGGTTAATTACAGTAGAGGGAGGTGCAGTAAGTGCAGTAGTTATACAGTGTATTTATATAGCAGTAACAGGTGTACTCAGCGCTTTACAGGTTAATTACAGTAGAGGGAGGTGCAGTAAGTGCAGTAGTTATACAGTGTATTTATATAGCAGTAACAGGTGTACTCAGCGCTTTACAGGTTAATTACAGTAGAGGGAGGTGCAGTAAGTGCAGTAGTTATACAGTGTGTATTTATATAGCAGTAACAGGTGTACTCAGCGCTTTACAGGTTACATTACAGTAGAGGGAGGTGCAGTAAGTGCAGTAGTTATATAGTGTATTTATATAGCAGTAACAGGTGTACTCAGCGCTTTACAGGTTACATTACAGTAGAGGGAGGTGCAGTAAGTGCAGTAGTTATACAGTGTATTTATATAGCAGTAACAGGTGTACTCAGCGCTTTACAGGTTAATTACAGTAGAGGGAGGTGCAGTAAGTGCAGTAGTTATACAGTGTATTTATATAGCAGTAACAGGTGTACTCAGTGCTTTACAGGTTAATTACAGTAGAGGGAGGTGCAGTAAGTGCAGTAGTTATACAGTGTATTTATATAGCAGTAACAGGTGTACTCAGCGCTTTACAGGTTAATTACAGTAGAGGGAGGTGCAGTAAGTGCAGTAGTTATACAGTGTATTTATATAGCAGTAACAGGTGTACTCAGCGCTTTACAGGTTAATTACAGTAGAGGGAGGTGCAGTAAGTGCAGTAGTTATACAGTGTATATTTATATAGCAGTAACAGGTGTACTCAGCGCTTTACAGGTAATGTTACAGTAGAGGGAGGTGCAGTAAGTGCAGTAGTTATACAGTGTATTTATATAGCAGTAACAGGTGTACTCAGTGCTTTACAGGTTAATTACAGTAGAGGGAGGTGCAGTAAGTGCAGTAGTTATACAGTGTATTTATATAGCAGTAACAGGTGTACTCAGCGCTTTACAGGTTATTACAGTAGAGGGAGGTGCAGTAAGTGCAGTAGTTATACAGTGTATTTATATAGCAGTAACAGGTGTACTCAGCGCTTTACAGGTTAATTACAGTAGAGGGAGGTGCAGTAAGTGCAGTAGTTATACAGTGTATTTATATAGCAGTAACAGGTGTACTCAGCGCTTTACAGGTTAATTACAGTAGAGGGAGGTGCAGTAAGTGCAGTAGTTATACAGTGTGTATTTATATAGCAGTAACAGGTGTACTCAGCGCTTTACAGGTTACATTACAGTAGAGGGAGGTGCAGTAAGTGCAGTAGTTATATAGTGTATTTATATAGCAGTAACAGGTGTACTCAGCGCTTTACAGGTTAATTACAGTAGAGGGAGGTGCAGTAAGTGCAGTAGTTATACAGTGTATTTATATAGCAGTAACAGGTGTACTCAGCGCTTTACAGGTTACATTACAGTAGAGGGAGGTGCAGTAAGTGCAGTAGTTATATAGTGTATTTATATAGCAGTAACAGGTGTACTCAGCGCTTTACAGGTTACATTACAGTAGAGGGAGGTGCAGTAAGTGCAGTAGTTATACAGTGTATTTATATAGCAGTAACAGGTGTACTCAGCGCTTTACAGGTTAATTACAGTAGAGGGAGGTGCAGTAAGTGCAGTAGTTATACAGTGTATTTATATAGCAGTAACAGGTGTACTCAGTGCTTTACAGGTTAATTACAGTAGAGGGAGGTGCAGTAAGTGCAGTAGTTATACAGTGTATTTATATAGCAGTAACAGGTGTACTCAGCGCTTTACAGGTTAATTACAGTAGAGGGAGGTGCAGTAAGTGCAGTAGTTATACAGTGTATTTTATATAGCAGTAACAGGTGTACTCCAGCGCTTTACAGGTTAATTACAGTAGAGGGAGGTGCAGTAAGTGCAGTAGTTATACAGTGTATTTATATAGCAGTAACAGGTGTACTCAGCGCTTTACAGGTTAATTACAGTAGAGGGAGGTGCAGTAAGTGCAGTAGTTATACAGTGTATATTTATATAGCAGTAACAGGTGTACTCAGCGCTTTACAGGTAATGTTACAGTAGAGGGAGGTGCAGTAAGTGCAGTAGTTATACAGTGTATTTATATAGCAGTAACAGGTGTACTCAGTGCTTTACAGGTTAATTACAGTAGAGGGAGGTGCAGTAAGTGCAGTAGTTATACAGTGTATTTTATATAGCAGTAACAGGTGTACTCAGCGCTTTACAGGTTAATTACAGTAGAGGGAGGTGCAGTAAGTGCAGTAGTTATACAGTGTATTTATATAGCAGTAACAGGTGTACTCAGCGCTTTACAGGTTAATTACAGTAGAGGGAGGTGCAGTAAGTGCAGTAGTTATACAGTGTGTATTTATATAGCAGTAACAGGTGTACTCAGCGCTTTACAGGTTACATTACAGTAGAGGGAGGTGCAGTAAGTGCAGTAGTTATATAGTGTATTTATATAGCAGTAACAGGTGTACTCAGCGCTTTACAGGTTAATTACAGTAGAGGGAGGTGCAGTAAGTGCAGTAGTTATACAGTGTATTTATATAGCAGTAACAGGTGTACTCAGCGCTTTACAGGTTACATTACAGTAGAGGGAGGTGCAGTAAGTGCAGTAGTTATATAGTGTATTATATATAGCAGTAACAGGTGTACTCAGCGCTTTACAGGTTACATTACAGTAGAGGGAGGTGCAGTAAGTGCAGTAGTTATATAGTGTATTTATATAGCAGTAACAGGTGTACTCAGCGCTTTACAGGTTAATTACAGTAGAGGGAGGTGCAGTAAGTGCAGTAGTTATACAGTGTATTTATATAGCAGTAACAGGTGTACTCAGCGCTTTACAGGTTACATTACAGTAGAGGGAGGTGCAGTAAGTGCAGTAGTTATACAGTGTATATTTATATAGCAGTAACAGGTGTACTCAGCGCTTTACAGGTTAATTACAGTAGAGGGAGGTGCAGTAAGTGCAGTAGTTATATAGTGTATTTATATAGCAGTAACAGGTGTACTCAGCGCTTTACAGGTTAATTACAGTAGAGGGAGGTGCAGTAAGTGCAGTAGTTATATAGTGTATTTATATAGCAGTAACAGGTGTACTCAGCGCTTTACAGGTTACGTTACAGTAGAGGGAGGTGCAGTAAGTGCAGTAGTTATACAGTGTATATTTATATAGCAGTAACAGGTGTACTCAGCGCTTTACAGGTTACATTACAGTAGAAGGAGGTGCAGTAAGTGCAGTAGTTATACAGTGTATTTATATAGCAGTAACAGGTGTACTCAGCGCTTTACAGGTTACATTACAGCAGAGGGAGGTGCACTAGTTATACAGGGGATGTAGTCATTACCCAGGGTGCAGGGGGTGAGGCCCCCGGGGTAAGGGGGTGCTGCAGGCAGTGATCCCCCCTCACAGTAAGTGTGAGTGCACCCTCGGGGCTGCTGGGAGCTGGTCCTGCACGTGTCCTTGTTTCCATGGTAGCAGTCAATCATTTAGTCTTTTCCGCACGTGATGTTCCCTGCCCTTTAATGGGTGACGTCATCACGCCTCACGCACCGCCTCCCCCTCCTCGCCCAGACGGAAGCCGGCGGGGTCCGGCAGCTCCTGGAGCTCAGAGAGCAGAGGATGAGCGACTCCAAGGTGAATGTGGCCGTGCGGGTCCGGCCCATGAACAGGAGAGGTAACCCCGGAGACCGTGCGGGAGCGGCAGCACCTTGTAACAGAGGGGGGCAGCCCTGCGTGACAGCACACTGACAGGGGGGGACAGCCCTGCGTGACAGCACACTGACAGGGGGGGACAGCCCTGCGTGACAGCACACTGACAGGGGGGGACAGCCCTGCGTGACAGCACACTGACGGGGGGGACAGCCCTGCGTGACAGCACACTGACAGGGGGGGACAGCCCTGCTTGACAGCACACTGACAGGGGGGGACAGCCCTGCGTGACAGCACACTGACAGGGGGGGACAGCCCTGCGTGACAGCACACTGACAGGGGGGGACAGCCCTGCGTGACAGCACACTGACAGGGGGGGACAGCCCTGCGTGACAGCACACTGACGGGGGGGACAGCCCTGCGTGACAGCACACTGACAGGGGGGGACAGCCCTGCGTGACAGCACACTGACGAGGGGACAGCCCTGCGTGACAGCACACTGACAGGGGGGGGACAGCCCTGCGTGACAGCGCACTGACGGGGGGACAGCCCTGCGTGACAGCGCACTGACGGGGGGACAGCCCTGTGTGACGGCACACTGACAGGGGGGGGGACAGCCCTGCGTGACAGCACACTGACAGGGGGGGACAGCCCTGCGTGACGGCACACTGACAGGGGGGACAGCCCTGCGTGACAGCACACTGACAGGGGGGGGACAGCCCTGCGTGACAGCACACTGACAGGGGGGGGACAGCCCTGCGTGACAGCACACTGACAGGGGGGGGACAGCCCTGCGTGACAGCACACTGACAGGGGGGGGACAGCCCTGCGTGACAGCACACTGACAGGGGGGGGACAGCCCTGCGTGACAGCACACTGACAGGGGGGGGGACAGCCCTGCGTGACAGCACACTGACAGGGGGGGACAGCCCTGCGTGACAGCACACACTGACAGGGGGGGGACAGCCCTGCGTGACAGCACACTGACAGGGGGGGGACAGCCCTGCGTGACAGCACACTGACAGGGGGGGGACAGCCCTGCGTGACAGCACACTGACAGGGGGGGGGACAGCCCTGCGTGACAGCACACTGACAGGGGGGGGACAGCCCTGCGTGACAGCACACTGACAGGGGGGGACAGCCCTGCGTGACGGCACACTGACAGGGGGGGGACAGCCCTGCGTGACGGCACACTGACAGGGGGGGGACAGCCCTGCGTGACGGCACACTGACAGGGGGGGGGCAGCCCTGCGTGACGGCACACACAGGGGGGGGACAGCCCTGCGTGACGGCACACTGACAGGGGGGGACAGCCCTGCGTGACGGCACACTGACAGGGGGGGGGGGGGGGGAAAGCCCCGCGTGACGGCACACTGACAGGGGGGGGGGGGGGAAAGCCCCGCGTGACGGCACACTGACAGGAGGGGGGGGGACAGCCCTGCGTGACGGCACACTGACGGGGGGGGGGACAGCCCTGCGTGACGGCACACTGACGGGGGGGGGACAGCCCTGCGTGACGGCACACTGACGGGGGGGGGGACAGCCCTGCGTGACGGCACACTGACGGGGGGGGGACAGCCCTGCGTGACGGCACACTGACGGGGGGGGGGACAGCCCTGCGTGACGGCACACTGACGGGGGGGGGGACAGCCCTGCGTGACGGCACACTGACGGGGGGGGGGACAGCCCTGCGTGACGGCACACTGACGGGGGGGGGGACAGCCCTGCGTGACGGCACACTGACGGGGGGGGGGGACAGCCCTGCGTGACGGCACACTGACAGGGGGGGGGGGGACAGCCCTGCGTGACGGCACACTGACGGGGGGGGGGGACAGCCCTGCGTGACGGCACACTGACGGGGGGGGGGGACAGCCCTGCGTGACGGCACACTGACAGGGGGGGGACAGCCCTGCGTGACGGCACACTGACAGGGGGGGGGGGGGGGGGGGGGGAAAGCCCCACGTGACGGCACACTGACAGGGGGGGGGGGGGGGGGAAAGCCCCGCGTGACGGCACACTGACAGGGGGGGGGACAGCCCTGCGTGACGGCACACTGACGGGGGGGGACAGCCCTGCGTGACGGCACACTGACGGGGGGGGGGACAGCCCTGCGTGACGGCACACTGACGGGGGGGGACAGCCCTGCGTGACGGCACACTGACGGGGGGGGGGGGGGACAGCCCTGCGTGACGGCACACTGACGGGGGGGGGGGACGACAGCCCTGCGTGACGGCACACTGACGGGGGGGGGGACAGCCCTGCGTGACGGCACACTGACGGGGGGGGGGGGGACAGCCCTGCGTGACGGCACACTGACGGGGGGGGGGACAGCCCTGCGTGACGGCACACTGACGGGGGGGGGACAGCCCTGCGTGACGGCACACTGACGGGGGGGGGACAGCCCTGCGTGACGGCACACTGACGGGGGGGGGGACAGCCCTGCGTGACGGCATGCTGACGGGGACCCTCAGCATGAACTAATGAGCTGCTGCTGTTGGCTGCCTGGAGTCTTCAGTATTGAATAACCCCCCCCCCCCCGCGTGTTTTGAGCAGGGCATGTCAATGTACCTCCCAACCGCTCTTGTTTAAGAAAGAGCCTGTGTCCCTCATCATTTTTTTTAGTCCCTCTTTTTAGGGGCTCCTCCATATATTCAGGGTGTGCGGGTGTCTTTTTAGGGGCTCCTCCATATATTCACTGTGTGCGGGTGTCTTTTTAGGGGCTCCTCCATATATTCAGGGTGTATGGGTGTCTTTTTAGGGGCTCCTCCATATATTCAGGGTATGTGGGTGTCTTTTTAGGGGCTCCTCCATATATTCAGGGTGTGCGGGTGTCTTTTTAGGGGCTCCTCCATATATTCAGGGTGTGCGGGTGTCTTTTTAGGGGCTCCTCCATATATTCAGGGTGTGCGGGTGTCTTTTTAGGGGCTCCTCCATATATTCAGGGTGTGCGGGTGTCTTTTTAGGGGCTCCTCCATATATTCAGGGTGTGCGGGTGTCTTTTTAGGGGCTCCTCCATATATTCAGGGTGTTCGGGTGTCTTTTTAGGGGCTCCTCCATATATTCAGGGTGTTCGGGTGTCTTTTTAGGGGTTCCTCCATATATTCAGGGTGTGCGGGTGTCTTTTTAGGGGCTCCTGTATATATTCAGGGTGTGCGGGTGTATTTTTAGGGGCTCCTCCATATATTCAGGATGCGCAGGTGTCTTTTTAGGGGCTCCTCTGTATATTCAGGGTGTGCGGGTGTCTTTTTAGGGGCTCCTCTGTATATTCAGGGTGTGCGGGTGTCTTTTTAGGGGTTCCTCCATATATTCAGGGTGTGCGGGTGTCTTTTTAGGGGCTCCTCTGTATATTCAGGGTGTGCGGGTGTCTTTTTAGGGGCTCCTCTGTATATTCAGGGTGTGCGGGTGTCTTTTTAGGGGCTCCTCCGTATATTCAGGGTGTGCGGGTGTCTTTTTAGGGGTTCCTCCATATATTCAGGGTGTGCGGGTGTCTTTTTAGGGGCTCCTGTATATATTCAGGGTGTGCGGGTGTCTTTTTAGGGGTTCCTCCATATATTCAGGGTGTGCGGGTGGGTTTTTAGGGGCTCCTGTATATATTTTATCACAAAATGGGGTGTAAACCTGCCGGCCTCGTCCTGAGAGCGAGAGGGCCATATCACTCCTTGGCGCAGGGGGCGGGGTTTACATGGTCCCAGCTCCGTGTGATTGGCTGAGGTGTGCTGGTATAGATGGTTATTGCTTTTGTTATTCCGCATCCCGTCCCGTCCTCTCTCCTGTGTTACCTTGCACTGGCTGAGCATTCAGGGTCATGTAGTTCTGAAGCAGCTCTGGTGTTCAGCTGCAAATTCCGGTGCTTCACATAAGAGTAAGTTAAACAGTGGCAGGAGAAGCTTCACTGTGAAGTTTCTCCTGCATCCATCTGGATCAATTTGTTGAACGCCAGCGGTTCTTGACGTTGCTGGTTTTTACATCTCGGCAAACACCGGTATTGTGGTATAATCTGCTGAAGGGTTAATTTTAGTTGTCGTCCCCCTCCCTGTGGGGGGGGGGGGGGGTTGTGGTTTTGAGAGGGGGGGCAGTTTCTGATTAACATCGCCCCGTGACCATTACACCCTCTCGGCAGATCGGCCGCGCCACGTGCTGGTCCCTGCAGGAAGCTCAGGATTCTAAACGCAGGGATGTTAGCAATGCAAAGTATTGGCTCTTAAAGGGCCAGGACACTGGGGGCGGAGCTTCTTACGCCCGCGTCGCGCAACGTCAGGTAGCAGAGCTATGAATTGCCTAAATGAACAGGGTAACCGTTTACCTCCCGGGTCAATTGTAACCTTTGGGGACCAGAGACTGTTACCGCGACGTATTCATACTTTCTAAATGCTGCCTGCTTTTAAGGGGATGGCGCTGGAGGCGGGGCTAGAGACCTGGCCATTTCCAATGTCCTTTAGAAGAAGGATCTAATTTACAGCAAGTGATGTCGCGCAGCATTTATTATAGTTTAGACTCACGGCTCTGCAGCTCTGTTATACACCCGACACGCCCCAAACATGTGGAGATCTTAAAAGGACTCCCGCACACCCTGACTGTGTGGAGGATCCCAAAAGGGGGCCCCCCCGACTGTGTGGAGGATCCCAAAAGGGGGGCCCCCCCGACTGTGTGGAGGATCCCAAAAGGGGGCCCCCCCCCACTGTGTGGAGGATCCCAAAAGGGCGCCCCCCCCGACCGTGTGGAGGATCCCAAAAGGGCGCCCCCCCGACCGTGTGGAGGATCTCAAAAGGGCGCCCCCCCCGACCGTGTGGAGGATCCCTAAAGGGCGCGCCCCCCCGACCGTGTGGAGGATCCCAAAAGGGCGCCCCCCGACCGTGTGGAGGATCCCAAAAGGGCGCCCCCCCGACCGTGTGGAGAATCCCAAAAGGGCGCCCCCCCCGACCGTGTGGAGGATCCCAAAAGGGCGCCCCCCCCGACCGTGTGGAGGATCCCAAAAGGGCGCCCCCCCGACCGTGTGGAGGATCCCAAAAGGGCGCCCCCCCGACCGTGTGGAGGATCTCAAAAGGGCGCCCCCCGACCGTGTGGAGGATCCAAAAGGGCGCGCCCCCCCCGACCGTGTGGAGGATCCCAAAAGGGCGCCCCCCCCGACTGTGTGGAGGATCCCAAAAGGGCGCCCCCCCGACCGTGTGGAGGATCCCAAAAGGGCGCCCCCCGACCGTGTGGAGGATCTCAAAAGGGCGCCCCCCCGACCGTGTGGAGGATCCAAAAGGGCGCGCGCCCCCCCCCCGACCGTGTGGAGGATCCCAAAAGGGCGCCCCCCGACCGTGTGGAGGATCCAAAAGGGCTCCCCCCCCCCGACCGTGTGGAGGATCCCAAAAGGGCTCCCCCCCCCCCCCCGACCGTGTGGAGGATCCCAAAAGGGCTCCCCCCCCCCCCGACCGTGTGGAGGATCCCAAAAGGGCTCCCCCCCCCGACCGTGTGGAGGATCCAAAAGGGCGCCCCCCGCCCCGACGTGTGGAGGATCCCAAAAGGGCGCCCCCCCGACCGTGTGGAGGATACCAAAAGGGCGCCCCCCCGACCGTGTGGAGGAGCCCCTACAAAGAGGACAGACTTTTAAGGGATGTCCTTTTTAACTTGGGACACTAGGGAGGTGTGTGTGTCTTATACGTGTCTCTTTTTTGATATTTGTCGTTTTCTTGTCAAACTTCACGTATTCGGTGAAACCCCCTATTTGTATAATTTGACCTAAAAGCCCCTTTCTAATATCAGTCACCGCTTAGTGAATAAGCCCCTGTTTGTGTTTCCTGTTCTTTCTGTCATTCCGATGTCCTGGATGCAGTTCCTGTTGCAGCCTGCCCAGTTGGTGGTGGCGCTGTTCTACACTTCCTATGGAATCCTATTGTTTCTGGGGGTCATTGTGTGTGTGTGTGTGGGGGGGGGGCACCCTGTATTATCCGCTGGGAGTCTCTCTCTGTTTCACGCCTGCTGGAGTGTTTCTCGCTGAGCAGGAAATCGTCCAAATAAATGGCTTTTCCTGCTTCACAAGTGGTGACAGGATTAACCCCTAAAGCGGTATCGGGATGCGCCGCCTGGATGGGCCGCGCGCCGCCTGGATGGGCCGCGCGCCGCCTGGATGGGCCGCTCCGGATTCATCGCTTTCATACACCGCAATAAATATATTTTATTTTATTGCGCTTTGTGAGCAAAAGCAGGGATTTAATCCACACAGGAGCCAGGGGGCCCAAGTTACAGGCCGTCTGCTTGTTTTAGGAGCCAGGGCTGAGATACGCCAACCAAATCGGAATTTAAATCTCCTGAGAATGTTTTTTTTTTTTAGGTTGCGGATACCCCTCAGTTTTGTAAGCTCTTCATTCCGAATAACCATATAAAAGAAGGGGGGGGGACGACTTGATTTTTGCAATATTTGCTATTTTAAGCCATAATGTGTTTTTTAGTTTTTAATTTAAAAGAAAAAACTTCTATCCTATATTTTTTAACAAATATTAATTTCATTTAACGTATATAATTTATTAGATAATCTATTATGGCTTTATTTAAAAACATATAAAAAATCCTGTTATACTTAAAAAAAAAAATTTTTTTTTTTTTTTTTTTCTTAATTAGAAAATAAATAAATAAATAAAAGTATAACCCTTTTTATGTTTAATCGCGGTAGCCTTGGGGCTGCTAGAATTATTATGGGTCTGGCTCTGAAAAATGTCTGGGCTATTCTTTCTAAAACCTGTAAGTGGTCACGTCGGGGATCCTTGGCGATGCAGATGTTTCGGGCCCTCTTCCTCCTTGTCATGGATTTCACCCTCTCCCTGGCAGCGGTAAAGGTTTTTTGAGCTTTTTCTTACAGTAAGGGCGAGATCTGGTCTTTGCAGCTTCTTTACAGTAGTACAGGGTGACAGGAGTGAGAGCTCGCTGAGCGTTTTGTTTCTGCCTGGCAGCCGCAACTCTCACAATAACCAGCTACAACACTGGGGGGCATTTTTTGGTAATTCTCACCTTTCATGGCATTATTTTGTGCATGGGCTTCTTTTCAAGGTGAAAGGGTTAAATCTATTGACATGTTCCCATCGCTGGGTAAGAAAACATAACGAGACAGCGTGGTTTTGGGTTCGCCGGCGTCTGCAGGAATGTTGGCCGCAGCATTTCATACCATTCTGAGCAATTTAACCACGGCAGCTGGTCGGATGGGTTGGCATCCCTGGCACGCGCCCTCCTGTCCTGATCTCCTGCCATGTTTTGGAAGCGAGTACCTCTAGGGATGTTACAGAGAAAGTTCTTGCGCTTTCCCTAAGGCAGACGAGCGCAGTGATCGCGTCCGTGTCGCCGCACAGTTTAATGTCCGTCGTAGCATAGAATCATGATCAATAGAGACCCAAACACGAAGTGCGCATGCACAATGCACGTGGCAAACAGACACAAGTTCGGCAAGAAAGTAAAACCGCTAGATGGACGCGCAGAGTGCGCCACGTCCGCGTAGCGTTCTGTGTGTGAGATGTCAGACGCAGCGCATTTGCGACGTCCGGCACCTTGACGCACACAATGGCTTTTCAGATCCTTTTTTCATATTAAATTTTTTTTTTTTATTTTTTTTTTTATTTTTTTTTTACGCCAATAAAAACGGACCGTGTGGTGTCTACAGTATCTTCCGTCAGTACGTCCGTCCGTTGTGCACGCGGAGTGCGCTCAGACTGCGCTCGTCTGACATTAGCCTAATAGATCCATTCATAGTGTTATAACAACAATCATTTTCTTCATTTCAATCCGTCGTATCTCCTGCTTTCAGTGAAAAAGTCTGCGGACTTCTCCCTCCTGACCTGAACGCACGGGAGTTACTGCCAGCTAAGGCTGGGGTCAGACGAACGCAGTGCGAACGTGCGTTTAGCCGCACTTTATTACAGCCGTGGCAGCAGCAAATGACGTTCAACGCAGGCTCACACACGAAGTACGGCCGCACGAAAGTTCGACCATTCAACGCAAGCGGCAAACTAACGCATTTTCGCAAGAACGTCGAACCGCTAGTACTGACAGTGCGCTGCGTTCGCATAGCGGTGTGTGTGCGTGATCAGACGTCAGACACTGCTCATGTCCGGCCAACATAACGTCCAGACGCCCAAAGTTTCCTGGTTTGGATCCGTAAAAAATACGGCCGACCTTGCGCACCGTATGACCACTATCATGTATTCCGTGATAAAATGCATTCGGACGCATAAACGCACTTTTTGACGGTAGACGTGAAAAATGCATTTGACTGACCCTAGCCTCCTATAATATTTGCCTCGTTCGGCGGCTTTTTGCAGCGGCTGGTCTGCGCTGTGATCGGCAACTCGTCGGCTTTTGCGGTGGGTTGGCGGCCACTTCCCTGCACGTCGGGGACCTTGCTGTGAATTCACCGCAGGGCGGGGAACTTTGATTCCCGGAAAGTGCAGGGAACGAGAAAGCGGCGCAATGTCGGCGACGTTTTGGTGCTCTCTGAATAACCCTCGTATTTGCAAAAAAACTTTAAGTCTCAAGTCTTGACGTCCAGAAGTTGCAACGTTTGATCCAAAAAAACTGGACAGGTTGAGTATCCTTTAATCAGATTTGTTTATGTTTTGAGATGGATACATTATATCTATATATTCTCTGGCATCAGCAAAATCCTAAATGTATATCGATTTTAAATTGTGCTTAAGTAAATCGGAAAAATTGACTTTTGTCTCGTTCCCCCGACCGAGCTCCTCTCCTTAATGTGCGTGCGCAGGTCGCGTGAGCCGGAAAAGCTGCTGCCGGTTGGGTTTCCAGTAATGGGTCTCGTCGTCGCAACTGCTCGTCTGCTTTTATCTAAGATAATACCTGTTCCGGGCTTGTGACGGCTCGTTTGGTTAGTGCACCAACTGGAGTGTGCTTAGCCAGAAGACCTTCAGCTCCACCTCCTGGGGTCATTTACAATGAGCTTCCATCACCTCTGGTCTTTGCTAAAAACAAACGGGGCTTCTTCACTAAACTGCGAGCTGAGCGGCGGCTTCATGTGTTTCCACCTGGAATACCTCCCCGCCAGCACGGGAAATATCGCCGCACTCCTTATATCGGCCACCCGCTACATGACGTTCCAGAGGGGTCCGGCCCACGGACGCTATTTTATATTGGACCTTTTGGCCAAAAGCGCAGAGTCGTCAACTCGGTCCTGATTGGCCGTTTAGTGAATGGACTCCTTTGACTGGAGGATCCTGATTCTGCAATGCTTTTATTTGTAAAGGGACTCGGTCTTGGAGGAGGAGACGGGAAATCTGCATTTTCATGTGTTGTATCACAGAGTGGGATACTTTGTGTTGTTCATTGTTTTGTTTGTTCTTTTCGTGCTTCATTTCGGCGTCCAGGTCGGATTTTATGACTTCATGCAGTGTTTATTCGCTGAGGTCGGGTGTGTATGTGAGCGGTCACGTCTGTAAACCTGGTGTTGACACCTTTTTTTTATTGCTAAAGTGTTTTTAAACTTGGATTTTATTGTGTGTTGTGTTTATGTTGTGCCGTACACACACCAGGGATATCACTGACCCGAACGCCAGGTCTACGGCCTCTGCATCCAGGTTAATGATGTTTCTTACAGTATATAGAGCAGAGTCAAACGCACGCCCCCCCCCCCCCGATGCCTACAATTCCCAGAATTCTTTCAATGCAAATAGATGGCTAGGGAATCATGGGAGTTGTAGTTAGAAACATAGAAAAATGTCGGCAGATAAGAACATTTCGGCCCATCTAGTCTGCCCAATTACATGAATACTTTACCTGGATTTATCTTTTGTTTAGGATAGCCTTATGCCTATCCCATGCTTGCTTAAATTCAATTACTGTTTTGGCCTCTACCACTTCTACTGGAAGACTGTTCCATGTATCCACCACCCTCTCAGTAAAATAATGCTTCCTGATGTTACTTTTAAACCTTTGCCCCTCTAATCTAAGACTATGTCCTCTTGTTTTGCTACTTTGTTTCCTTTTAAATATACTCCCTTCCTCTACCTTGTGGATTCCCTTTACGTTCAGAAACATCTGAGGGGTCACACACCCTGAATATATATGGAGGAGCCCCTAAAATTACACCCGCACACCCTGAATATATGGAGGAGCCTCTAAAAAGACACCCACACACTCCGAATATATGATGGAATAGTTGTCGTGGCGATGTTTTGGCCACTTTTCTTTCATAGACTTTTTTTCCTTTTCTGGGTCATTTCTCGGCGTTTGGTTCCGGTGTTGGGGCTCTGGAAGGATTATGCCGTATGTTTGTTTACATTCTTGTACGCAGTGTTTCTCCTGCCGCGCTGGTTTACCTCGTTGAATGCCTTTGCGGTGAAGTTATTCGCTCAGCATTTCTCCGCTCCCGTACCTGCAGATCTGGACATGCCTCCCCGGCCTTGGCAGGATCTCCTGGCAGGTGTTTTGCGTCGGGAGGGGATGTGGGTAGGAAGGAAAAACAAGGCTCCGTCTTCACAGGTGACTTGAAGGACTCGGGCCTCGTTTCCACCTCACGGGGGGAGAGGAATCCCAGCCGCGCGCGTGTTTCTTTTAATGGGTGGGTTGCCGCAGGCCCGAGCCATATGTCGCTGCCGCTTTGTGCAGGAAAATTAAGTCGCCTTTTTATTTTTCCGACGCGCGGACGCCGGCCATTAAAGATTTAAAGGGATTATCGACGTTTTAAAGGGCGAGATTCAGAAACGGGAAATCGTTTCCTATTGATCAGGCAGACGCGTGGGCGCGGGAGGCTCCGCTCGCCATCATTTTGCTGATTGAACGCGTCGCCATAGCTTGCTTTTAATGTCGGTCAGGTAAAAATAATGTTAAAAAAAATTTGCGTTCTTGGAGGCTATTATCAGGTCCTGTGAGTTTATTCATTTAATAATAATGATGCAAAAAATTTATTAATATAATCTAAATTTTTATATATTTTTTTAGCTTTTATCAATATAAATTTTTTTTTTTTTTAAGCAGCATTATTATTATTTTGGATTTAGTATCTTTTTTAGATATTAAAAAAAATTTGCATTATTATGATCTATAAAGATACTAAATCCAAAATTGTAATAATGCTTTAAAAAAAATTAAGTAAAATTTATATTAATAAATAAAGCTAAAATATAAAATTTAGATTCTTAATATAAAATTAGCTTTATTAGATTAATATAATATTATTATAGTATGCTTATTAAAAAAATTAGCATTATTATTATTAAGCATAATATAATTATAATATTATAATAAAGCAAATTTTATATTAATATAATAAGAATCTAAATTTTATATTTTAGCTTTATTATTAATATAAATTTTACTTTTTTAATTTTTTTTAAAGCCTGATTACAATTTTGGATTTAGTATCTTTTTAGATATCAATAATAATAATGCAAATTTTTTAATAATAAAATAATAATATAATAAAGCTAATTTTATATTAATATAAGAATCTCAATTTTATATTTTTTTAGCTTTACTATTTAAAAAAAATTAAATTTATATTAAGAATTATTATTTTGGATTTAGTATTCTCTTTAGATATTAAAAACATTTGCATTATTAGAATAATATAATAATAATAATAATTTTATATTAATATAATAAAGCTAAAAAAAATTATAATAAAAATATTTTTAAATTGTGACCCACAACAATGGACTCAAGAAAAAAAAATAATATATATTTTTTTTTGTCCTGTGTTGGGGGCCGTTGTATTTTAATTTTTATTCTACTTGACAAAGTTCCAGCACCCGGCAGAGAGAGATGGGTATTGGGTTATTTTAAAGAGCATCGGAATTTCAGTGCTCTTTCGTTCCTGCGGTGAATTCGGCATTTACCACAGGGCCACCGAAGTGCAGGGAAAATCCACTGACATATCGGATCCTATAAGATGCTGACTATCCACCAACCACCCGCCGAGGATAAAACTGACTATTTTTACGGGGTTTAAAATAAAAAAAAAACCTGACTACAACTTCTAAAATTTGAAATTCTGTTTGCAAAAAAATAAAAACTGGATGAAAATGTCTTTAATTTACATAGATTTATTTATAAAGTATTTTACCAGGGAGGATACTCCTATGATATCTTACAAATAGCGTTTTATTATTCATATTTTTTTGGCCAGAAAATGCAAAAAAAAAAGACTCTTTGCTGCAAATTAAGAGTATAAACTTTTTATTATTTGTATTAAAACGAGAATATTTTTAACATTGAAGCCTATGGGATTCGCCTGAATAAACCTGTCGAATGAAACCACCAAATAGCAGGGCATTTCTTTGCTGTTCGCTGTCTGTGAATAGAAGAACCATTGCTTCTCCATGGGGGATTTCATTGCCGCCGAACAGGCACCCTACTTGCTGGCAATTCACAAAAATTTGGCGAACTGCCTGCTCTCTGAATCTCTTCAAAATGTCACCGTTCGTGGGAATTCCCTGTTCGGTGCCATGTCGGGGCCAGTTTGGCGCTCTCTGAATAACCCCTAGAATTTCACCTGATACATTGTAACCCGGCAGATTCCCTAACCGATACAATGAAGGTTATTCACAAACGTCCCAATTTACTGGGACTATTCGTCAATTCACCAAATCCAGGTGCATGTCGCGTCAATTCGTTTGTGATTCGGCAGCACTGAAATTCTTCCATAGAGAAGCAACGATTCCTTTATTCACAGAACGCCGAAATTCCTCTCGGTGATTCCATTTGACAGGTTCAAACGGGTGACTCTAAGGCTAGGGTCAGACTAGCGCACTTTTAACGTGCATTCTGGCTCACATAATTACGGCCGCACTAGCAGCAAATGACGGGCAATGACGGCCAATATACGAAGTACGGTCGCACGAAAGTCCGGCCGCGCAACGCAAGTGGCAAATGATCGCATTTTGTCGAACGTCAAACCGCTAGTACTGACGTACAGAGTGCGCTGCGTCCGCTAGCGGCGTGTTTGCGTGATTAGGAGACGTCAGACGCTGCTAATGTCCGGCCAACATAACGTCCAGACGCAAAAAGTGTTTTATTGATGATCCGTACAAAATCACGAACGCAAATGCGCATCGTATGACCGCTATCGCGTACTCCGTGAAAAAATGCGTCCATTCGTTCGAACGCACTTTTTCACAGACAACGCGAAAATGCGTTCCTCTGACCCTAGCCTAAAAGACCTTTATTACTTTAAATCCTCTTTTTTCTTTAAGACCCCTTATTTATTTTTTTTAAAAATCCCGGACTTTTTTTTTTTTAGCCTATTAGAGTAGCCCTCCTATATTTATTTTATTTATTTCCAACACGGTGGAATTTGCGGCGGCAATTTTGATATTTTTTTTACTCAGTTTGCGGCAAAATATGGTGAATTCATTGTATTTTCGACAATGTGAATAGTCCCCCCCCCCCCCCCCCTAATGTGTGCGGATTCCAATCTTCTGCATGTCACTAATGGGGCAGTTTCTAGGGGGGGGGGGCAGCAGTAGTTTCTCAAGGGGTGTCTGTTGGTATTAAATGGACAATTTCTGGGGGTGCGGACCTCTATATCTGGGACTAGCAATCTTGGTCGACCAGATGCTTTGGAACTACATATCCCATGATGCCTAGTCAGCTCAACGAGTGTCTGAGCATTCAAGGAAATGTAGTCTTGGTGGGGCCAAGGTTGCTGATCCAGGCTCTAGAGGTCTGCACCCCAGAAACTGACTTTTTTTTTTGTTTTGTTTGAGCGGACCGACGATACTCCAGTCTTGACACTGGAGGCATTTGGCTGGCTGAGCATCATGGGAGTTGCAGTGCAGAACCCTCCGTGCCGCGGCTGTGTTCCAGCACGACTCTGTAAATGTGCGGCTCCTGTAACCCCCGCGTTACTTCCCGCAGGCCCTTCCTGTTCATGCAAAGCCCTCCTTGGCCGCCCCGCGTTAACCCTTGCAGTATGTTCCTCTCTTTCTGCCTGTATGTTCAGACCTGAAAGCGTTTCCTCCTCCATGGAATGGACCCGGAGTGGTGGAAAACGCTGGATGATAAAGCCTCCAAGCATTGACCATGAAAGGCCGGATTTTACAAATCCCTGACCCAGGCGGTCTCTGGCTCTTACGGGGTTACTCGCCAAGCGGTCCTTTCTCCTGGATATGCCGGCCCCTTTCTCCTGGATATGCCGGCCCCTTTCTCCTGGATATGCCGGCCCCTTTCTCCTGGATATGCCGGCCCCTTTCTCCTGGATATGCCGGCCCCTTTCTCCTGGATATGCCGGCCCCTTTCTCCTGGATATGCCGGCCCCTTTCTCCTGGATATGCCGGCGCTTTAACGTCCTCCAAATACCGGCAATTCACATGGAGCAAGTTTTTTTTTATTTTCAGCGATATCGCTCACGTTTCCGTTCGGTATCGCTCTGTCGCTTCTTGATGTAGCTTCTCCGACGCGTTTCGATGTCGCTCTGGGCGCTTCTCCGACGCGTTTCGATGTCCTGGTGCTTCTCCGACGCGTTTCAATGTCCTGGCGCTTCTCTGCGTTTCGATGTCGCTCTGGGCGCTTCTCCGACGCGTTTCAATGTCCTGGCGCTTCTCTGCGTTTCGATGTCGTTCTGGCGCTTCTCCGGCGCGTTTCGATGTCGTTCTGGCGCTTCTCCGGCGCGTTTCGATGTCGTTCTGGCGCTTCTCCGGCGCGTTTCGATGTCGTTCTGGCGCTTCTCCGGCGCGTTTCGATGTCGTTCTGGCGCTTCTCCGACGCGTTTCGATGTCCTGTGTGCTTCTCCGACGCGTTTCAATGTCCTGGCGCTTCTCCGGCGCGTTTCGATGTCGTTCTTCGGCGCGTTTCGATGTCGTTCTGGCGCTTCTCCGGCGCGTTTCGATGTCGTTCTGGCGCTTCTCCGGCGCGTTTCGATGTCGTTCTGGCGCTTCTCCGGCGCGTTTCGATGTCGTTCTGGCGCTTCTCCGGCGCGTTTCGATGTCGTTCTGGCGCTTCTCCGGCGCGTTTCGATGTCGTTCTGGCGCTTCTCCGGCGCGTTTCGATGTCGTTCTGGCGCTTCTCCGGCGCGTTTCGATGTCTCTGGCGCTTCTCCGGCGCGTTTCGATGTCGTTCTGGCGCTTCTCCGGCGCGTTTCGATGTCGTTCTGGCGCTTCTCCGGCGCGTTTCGATGTCGTTCTGGCGCTTCTCCGGCGCGTTTCGATGTCGTTCTGGCGCTTCTCCGGCGCGTTTCGATGTCGTTCTGGCGCTTCTCCGGCGCGTTTCGATGTCGTTCTGGCGCTTCTCCGGCGCGTTTCGATGTCGTTCTGGCGCTTCTCCGGCGCGTTTCGATGTCGTTCTGGCGCTTCTCCGGCGCGTTTCGATGTCGTTCTGGCGCTTCTCCGGCGCGTTTCGATGTCGTTCTGGCGCTTCTCCGGCGCGTTTCGATGTCGTTCTGGCGCTTCTCCGGCGCGTTTCGATGTCGTTCTGGCGCTTCTCCGGCGCGTTTCGATGTCGTTCTGGCGCTTCTCCGGCGCGTTTCGATGTCGTTCTGGCGCTTCTCCGGCGCGTTTCGATGTCGTTCTGGCGCTTGTACCTCGCGTTTCGATGTCGTTCTGGCCCTTGTACCTCGCGTTTCGATGTCGTTCTGGCCCTTGTACCTCGCGTTTCGATGTCGTTCTGGCGCTTGTACCTCGTCGCTGCTACATGACTTTTTTTTCCGCGACGTGCATTGAGAGACAGTGGTGTCGCGCCATATCACGTTTATGAAAATCGCTTGGAAATTCCTGAGGGTTTGTGTCACTGTTGTTCTTTCGGTGCGCTCTTGTTCTCTCGCTTTCGGTGTGTCTCGGCTTTATTTCTCTTTTGGTTTTGCGGCTCTTTTGCTCGCTGTGTGTGGGGGGAGGTTGTCTTTTGCTCGCTGTGTGGGGGGGAGGTTGTCTTTTGCTCGCTGTGTGGGGGGAGGTTGTCTTTTTGCTCGCTGTGTGGGGGGAGGTTGTCTTTTGCTCGCTGTGTGGGGGGGGGGTTGTCTTTTGCTCGCTGTGTGGGGGGGGGGTTGTCTTTTGCTCGCTGTGTGTGGGGGGGGGGTTGTCTTTTGCTCGCTGTGTGGGGGGGGGGTGTCTTTTGCTCGCTGTGTGGGGGGAGGTGTCTTTTGCTCGCTGTGTGTGGGGGAGGTGTCTTTTGCTCGCTGTGTGGGGGGAGTGTCTTTTGCTCGCTGTGTGTGGGGGAGGTGTCTTTTGCTCGCTGTGTGTGGGGGGGGGGGTTTTGCTCGCTGTGTGGGGGGGGGGAGGGTGTCTTTTGCTCGCTGTGTGTGGGGGGGGAGGTTGTCTTTTGCTCGCTGTGTGTGGGGGGGGGAGGTTGTCTTTTGCTCGCTGTGTGTGGGGGGGGGGGGGGTGTCTTTTGCTCGCTGTGTGTGGGGGGGAGGTGTCTTTTGCTCGCTGTGTGTGTGGGGGGGTGTCTTTTGCTCGCTGTGTGTGTGGGGGAGGTGTCTTTTGCTCGCTGTGTGTGTGGGGGGAGGTGTCTTTTGCTCGCTGTGTGTGGGGGGGGGGAGGTTGTCTTTTGCTCGCTGTGTGGGGGGGGAGGTGTCTTTGCTCGCTGTGTGGGGGGGGAGGTGTCTTTGCTCGCTGTGTGTGGGGGGGGGAGGTTGTCTTTTGCTCGCTGTGTGGGGGGAGGTTGTCTTTTGCTCGCTGTGTGTGGGGGGGAGGTTGTCTTTGCTCGCTGTGTGTGGGGGGGGGAGGGTGTCTTTTGCTCGCTGTGTTGTGGGGGGAGAGTTGTCTTTTGCTCGCTGGGAGGGTTGCTCGCTGGTGTGTGGGGGGGATGTTGTCTTTTGCTCGCTGTTGTGGGGGGGGGAGGTTGTCTTTTGCTCGCTGTGTGTGGGGGGGGGGGTGTCTTTTGCTCGCTGTGTGTGGGGGGGGAGGTTGTCTTTTGCTCGCGTGTGTGGGGGGGAGGTGTCTTTGCTCGCTGTGTGGGGGGGGGGAGGTGTCTTTTGCTCGCTGTGTGGGGGGAGGTTGTCTTTTGCTCGCTGTGTGTGGGGGGGAGGTTGTCTTTTGCTCGCTGTGTGGGGGGGAGGTTGTCTTTTGCTCGCTGTGTGTGGGGGGGGGAGGTTGTCTGCTCGCTGTGTGTGGGGGGGGAGGTTGTCTTTTGCTCGCTGTGTGTGGGGGGGAGGTTGTCTTGCTCTTCTGTGTGGGGGGGGAGGTTGTTTTGCTCGCTTGTGTGTGGGGGGGAGGTTGTCTTTTGCTCGCTGTGTGTGGGGGGGGGGAGGTTGTCTTTTGCTCGCTGTGTGTGTGTGGGGGGGGAGGTTGTCTTTTGCTCGCCGGTGTGTGGGGGGGGAGGTTGTCTTTTGCTCGCCGTGTGGGGGGGGGGAGGTTGTCTTTGCTCGCTGTGTGGGGGGGGGGAGGTTGTCTTTTGCTCGCTGTGTGTGTGGGGGGGAGGTTGTCTTTTGCTCGCTGTGTGTGGGGGGAGGTTGTGTCTTTGTGCGGCTTGTGTGGGGGGGAGGTTGTCTTTTGCTCGCTGTGTGTGTGTGGGGGGGGAGGTTGTCTTTTGCTCGCTGTGTGTGGGGGGGTCGTCTTTTGCTCGCTGTTGTGGGGGTCGTCTTTTGCTCGCTGTGTGTGGGGTCGTCTTTTGCTCGCTGTGTGTGGGGTCGTCTTTGCTCCTGTGTGTTGGGGGTCGTCTTTTGCTCGCTGTGTGTGGGGGTCGTCTTTTGCTCGCTGTGTGTGGGGGTCGTCTTTTGCTCGCTGTGTGTGGGGTCGTCTGAGGTTGTCTTTTGCTCGCTGTGTGTGTGGGGTGTGTTTTTGCTCTCGGCTGCTCGCTTGTGTGGGGGTCGTCTTGCTTCGCTGTCGTTGGTGTGGGTCGCGCTTGCGTGTGTGGGGCGGGTGTCGCTGAGTCTTCCTGCTGGAATTGCCCCCCGGTATTCCTGTTGAAGTTGTCCAGCGTTTCTGTGGGGGGGGGGGTGTCTGGAGGTCACCATGTGAAAATCGAACGATAGAACCCGATGAATGGAGAATAGCTACTCCTCTTATGAAGGAATGCCGGTGCTGCCGGTGCTCACCGTTGTCTGTAGGAGCTTCTTTCCAGTGTTACGTTTTTTTCTCCTTTTTGGACGGCTGAATTTCACCATAGCTGCCAGGACGGTGCACATCGTCATTTACAGGGTTATGCAAAGAGATCCGAATTGCTTAAGAAAGGAAACTGAACGCTGAAAATCAGCATTCGGTTACATTTCCTGGCCATTCGGCTATCCAGAGAGCAGGCAATTTGCCATATCTTGGCGAATTGCCTGCACATACGGTGCCTGTTCGAGGGCAGTGAAATCCCCATAGAGAAGCAATGCTTCGGCTATTCAGAGAACACAAAACTAGCAGTGAAAAGTTCCCGAAATGCCCTGCCATTCGGTGGTTTAATTCGGCAGGTTTATTCAGGCGAATCCCATAGGCTTGTGAGGGAATGGCTTATCACCCTCAGCCAGAGACTGTTTGCACAGACGATTATCACCTTAAGAACAGTCAAAATACTAGCAGTTTTTATAAACACAGTGTTCATGTGTGAAACGTATCTGTCTGTTGTGTTGCCGCCATTTCCATCGCCTCGTGGCTGATCGGGTGAATCAGGAAGTATAAGGCCGATTCAGTTCTTCCTGTCCCACATCGGCAACTCCCCCAAGTGTTGTGGCCAATGAGGCCTGTGGGGGCGGGCAGGGGTGTCCAGATGTGGAGCTCATGGTAGAGGTTACAAAGGCATGTGTCTGTGTTAATAAAGAGTTGTTGTTCCTGAGTTCATGCAGCAGCGCCTCATGTCTCTGATTTCCTATTCATTTCTCACGCATCCGAGATCCCGCGCGATATTCGGGGGCGCAGAGCTGGTTCAAGTCGGGGTGCAGAGTGAGTGCAACGCCCGCCGCTGCGAATGAATATTCTTGGCCGCCTGTACAGTTCTTACTACTGAGCCGCGGTGAGGTTCGAGGACTCTGCTCGGCGCGGGCGCATCGACCGCCGCGCGGGTTGAATTCTGATCGGCTACACAACCCCTCATCCAGCTGCTGAGGAGTCGGTTCAGTAAGTGAGCGCATCGACCGCTTCGCGATCCGGATCAGTTGAATGCCCGTCCCTGTACTATTGCCGGAAGATCCGAATAATCCGTGCCGCGAAGTGTGTGCCCGCACCAGCCGCCGGACGATCCGAATATTCCTGGCTGGTCGAATATTCACCCGTCTACCGCCGGAAGATCCGAACCGATCTATAAACGGAAAAAACCCTCCAAACCAGGTCAGTGACCAGCTGCTCGGGACGCTGAGTGCCGTCACTCGGTGGTCGGGCTGGGCTCACACGGGGGTTCCCGTCACACCATCACAAGGTCCCATACGGCCGCTCGAGACGCCGAGTGTCGCAACTCGGTAGTCGGGCCGTCAGCATAAAAAGGGGGTTACGCAGATTGGAGCACACCCGCAGGCGGACGGTGACTCCCCGTTCCGTCACAGGCTTCAATGTTAAAAATATTCCCATTTTAATTAAACATCTAATAAACCGTTCATTATAAAATTCTGCAGTAAAAAGTCTCTTTATTTATAGATTTATTTTTTAATCGTTTTTTCTTTTTTCTGTAACAGCCCTTTTTATTATCATTCATTGGATTATATGTAAATTTCAGACATTTTCACTCAGTTTCTTTGCAAACAGTGTTTCACTTTTCAAACATTCAAGCAAACTGGTTATTTTTTTCACTCCATTCGTCTGCGGTGTGTTTTTTTTTTTGCGGCGGCTGCTCGGGTTTTTCTGTCGCGTTCGGCAGTGTTAATCCAGCTGTTTTTGCAGGTTTCAGTGCACGTTCAGCGGGTTTGCGGTGGCTTTTCCCTGCACTACGACGGCCCTGGGGTACTTGGTGAATACACTGCAGGGTCGCCGAAATGTGTTCGCCAAATCTCACCGAATTGAAGAGAACGAAAAGTCACCGAACGTGCTGTGACTTTTCCATTCTCTTTGAATAACCCCTTCAGGCTCCTGAATGCGCGCGTTATTCTATATTGTCTCCCTGGCTGCCGCGAGGGTTGCCCGATCAGCCATGTTTTCAAGGACTTAAATCATCATTTCATGCTGAGCACAGGATAGATGCTGCCCTGCAGTATGTATAATGCATATGCTGCGGGAGGGAAATCTTTTAATCCGGGCAGGTCACCTGGGATTCCACTTTGAAGTCTCACCTGTCTCTAGGGCTGCCAGACCGGCCATGTTTTCCAGGACAAGTATAATTTATTCATGCTGATGGGCAGTGCATGAAAAATACCACCCCGTAGCATGTATAATGCATATAGGAAATAAAAAAGGAATCCCTGGTGATTTATCTTGGGTTCCTTCCTGCAGCTTATGAATTATACATGTTGCAGGGCATCACTTTTCCTTGTGATTCTCCTCTGCATGAAATGGTAATGTGGTGGATGTGGCAGCCCTACCTGCAGCACGTGAGTTCTACATGCTGCAGGGTTATACTTTTCATGCACAGCCCCTCAGCCTGGCTCCTTAGGCCCCGTTCACACTGTGCGACTTGAAAATCATGTATTTTTCTGCTTGTTGTTTTTTTAAAAAAAGTAAAAAAATTTCATATTCGCGACGTTGCGTTTTTGTAAAACGCCACCAATGGAAGTCGCAAAATGCAAATCGTAAAAAAAAAAAAAATGTCATGTACCAGTGACATGCTACTGTGACATGCGACATCGCATGAAGTCGCGCAGCAAGATGTGAACAGCTCCATTGAAATGCATTGGAGATGCTACATAGCGCAACATCGAGCCGGTTTTGCCATGATTTTGTGTGAACGGGGCCTTCAGGTTACCAGATCCTGTTTACCTGGAAACCTATAATTTACCAGTCCTGCAGTGTCTGAATTCTACGCGTTGCAGCGTCTGAATTCTACGCGTTGCAGCGTCTGAATTCTGCGCGTTGCAGCGTCTGAATTCTGCGCGTTGCAGCGTCTGAGTTCTGCGCGTTGCAGCGTCTGAGTTCTGCGCGTTGCAGCGTCTGAGTTCTGCGCGTTGCAGCGTCTGAGTTCTGCGCGTTGCAGCGTCTGAGTTCTGCGCGTTGCAGCGTCTGAGTTCTGCGCGATGCAGCGTCTGAGTTCTGCGCGTTGCAGCGTCTGAGTTCTGCGCGTTGCAGCGTCGCATGAATAAACTGTGTCCAGGAAATTATGGTTGACCCGGCAACCCTAGCGCAGAGTCCCTTACCCGAAATGCTGCGGACAGAAGTGTTCTTGATTTGGGATTTTGTGCTATTCGCATATAATGAGATTCTGGTGATGGGACCCAAATACGAAACCTGTGAGTGAGGAAACGTTTCGGTACGGGAACACGAGCCTTTATCGATGTTAGGGCTGGGAATATTTTTTTCCCCTTGCTTCATTTATTAAAATCTTTAATGTATGTGGTGTTTATTATTTATTTTTTTTACTCCATTTTTGGAAAAGAAAAATTTTAAAGAATTTAAAAAAATGATATATTCCATATTACTAGTTTTTTGGAAAAGGAAAAAATATTCTTTTGTTTTTGGTCAGAGCGGAGCTGCCAGGTTCGGCAGGTTCACTGATCAAGTTCAGACGGGCGCAACCTCAAACTCCATAATTACTATTAATGAGGTATGATTTTTTTTATTTTTTTTTAATATCGCACCTGCTGAACCTGGCTGCTCCGCTCCGCTCTGCCGGTGCTTGGACAGACGCTCTCACGATTAAGGCTAGGGTCAGACGAACGCAGTGCGAACGCGCGTGCAGGCGCACTTAATCACGGCCGCACTAGCAGCAAATGACGGGCAATGACGGCCAATATACGAAGTACGCTCGCACAAAAGTCCGGCTGCGCAACGCAAGTGGCAAATGAACGCATTTTGTCGAGAACGTAAAACCTCTAGTACGGTCGTACAGAGTGCGCTGCGTCCGCTAGAGGCGTGTGCGTGAATTGGAGACGTCAGACACTGCTCATGTCCGGCCAACATAACGTCCAGATGCACAAAGTGTTTTATTGATGATCCGTACAAAATCACGGATGCAAATGCGCATCGTATGACCGCTATCGCGTACTCCGTGGAAAAAATGCGTCCATTCATTCGAACGCACTTTTTCACAGACAACGCGAAAATGCGTTCGTCTGACCCTAGCCTTAAAAATAAAATAAATTTTGGTCACGTAAAGGCAAACTCCATTTAATCACTCGGGCTCACTTAACATCTTAACCCCTTCACTGCTGAGCCATTTCACGTCTTACAGAAAAGAAAAAGGTGTTTTTTTTTAATTTTTTTTCTTTACTTTAAACATGGTCATGTTTGGTATCATTGGAAAGCCCATGCTCTGTGGCCTTTCTAATGATACCAAACATGACCCTGCTAGCTGAAAATAGTCGAGATATCTGGGTTCAAAGGAACCCTGATCTCCACCCCTATCTTTCCTTAGTCAATGAGGCCGTTCCCCACACACGTCCTCAGCAGTGAAAGGGTTAATACTTGTGTCACGAATGATACTTCTATCCTTTATAGATCTGCTGGTGTGCTGTGCTTTTTTTTTTTTTTTCCTCTCGGTCTCCTTGGGCCTCCAGGTGAGGAGTTTGAGAGTCGCCAGTACGGGGTGTCCCCTGGCTTGCACTGGTTCTTCATCGATCTTGGCCGACGTGGGAGTTTCCGGCAGGCGGGTCCCGTTCCTAGACCTTCCACCTGATTTACCGTTTTATTACCTCTGCTGGTCGGCGGATCCTCAGAGCTCTGTTTGCGTTTCGCAGACAAACACACGATCTTTGATCATTTTTTCCCGCATAAAGTTTATTGTCGAGCATAGGTTTGAGGGTGTGACAAGGTATAAATACTACATCTCGCCCGCCTGGCCGGGAGCACGGGGTCACACGGCAAACCCTTAAAGAGACAGACCCCCCTATTGTCTGATTCCAGGGCCCCGATCTCACCCGCTCATGGATCCTGGACCCTTATTGCACCGGATATAAGTTTGTTGTCTGCAGGTGAGGTCGGGGGATCCCCATGTCGGTCCTGAGCCCTTAACGCCTGGCATAGAATTATGGACTCTTCATCTCGTCACTGTCAAATTCCCTGCAGAATTCATTCTCCTCCTGGGGCCCCTGTGTCCCCCTGCGTGATGCGCTGTGATCCTGTGGGGCGGGGCCCCTGCGTAATGCGCCGTGATCTTGTGGGGAGGGGCCCCTGCGTGAGGCGCCGTGATCCTGTGGGGAGGGGCCCCTGTGTGATGCGCCATGATCCTGTGGGGAGGGGCCCCTGTGTGATGCGCCGTGATCCTGTGGGGAGGGGCCCCTGCGTGATGCGCCGTGATCCTGTGGGGAGGGGCCCCTGCGTGATGCGCCGTGATCCTGTGGGGAGGGGCCCCTGCGTGATGCGCCGTGATCCTGTGGGGAGGGGCCCCTGCGTGATGCGCCGTGATTCTGTGGGGAGGGGCCCCTGCGTGATGCGCCGTGATTCTGTGGGGAGGGGCCTGCGTGATGCGCCGTGATTCTGTGGGGAGGGGCCCCTGCGTGATGCGCCGTGATTCTGTGGGGAGGGGCCCCTGCGTGATGCGCCGTGATTCTGTGGGGAGGGGCTCCTGCGTGATGCGCCGTGATCTTGTGGGGAGGGGCTCCTGCGTGATGCGCCGTGATCTTGTGGGGCGGGGCTCCTGCGTGATGCGCCCTGATCCTGTGGGGAGGGGCTCCTGCGTGATGCGCCGTGATCTTGTGGGGCGGGGCTCCTGCGTGATGCGCCCTGATCCTGTGGGGAGGGGCCCCTGCGTGATGTGCCGTGATCTTGTGGGGAGGGGCTCCTGCGTGATGCGCCCTGATCCTGTGGGGAGGGGCTCCTGCGTGATGCGCCGTGATCTTGTGGGGCGGGGCTCCTGCGTGATGCGCCCTGATCCTGTGGGGAGGGGCTCCTGCGTGATGTGCCGTGATCTTGTGGGTTGGGGCTCCTGCGTGATGCGCCCTGATCCTGTGGGGAGGGGCTCCTGCGTGATGCGCCGTGATCTTGTGGGGCGGGGCTCCTGCGTGATGCGCCCTGATCCTGTGGGGAGGGGCCCCTGCGTGATGTGCCGTGATCTTGTGGGGAGGGGCTCCTGCGTGATGCGCCCTGATCCTGTGGGGAGGGGCTCCTGCGTGATGCGCCGTGATCTTGTGGGGCGGGGCTCCTGCGTGATGCGCCCTGATCCTGTGGGGAGGGGCTCCTGCGTGATGTGCCGTGATCTTGTGGGGGGGGCTCCTGCGTGATGCGCCCTGATCTTGTGGGGAGGGGCTCCTGCGTGATGCGCCGTGATCTTGTGGGGCGGGGCTCCTGCGTGATGCGCCCTGATCCTGTGGGGAGGGGCCCCTGCGTGATGTGCCGTGATCTTGTGGGGAGGGGCTCCTGCGTGATGCGCCCTGATCCTGTGGGGAGGGGCTCCTGCGTGATGCGCCGTGATCTTGTGGGGCGGGGCTCCTGCGTGATGCGCCCTGATCCTGTGGGGAGGGGCTCCTGCGTGATGTGCCGTGATCTGTGTGGGAGGGGCTCCTGCGTGATGCGCCGTGATCTTGTGGGGAGGGGCTCCTGCGTGATGTGCCGTGATCTTGTGGGGAGGGGCTCCTGCGTGATGCGCTGTGATCTTGTGGGGCGGGGCTCCTGCGTGATGCGCCCTGATCCTGTGGGGAGGGGCTCCTGCGTGATGCGCCGTGATCTTGTGGGGCGGGGCTCCTGCGTGATGCGCCCTGTTCCTGTGGGGAGGGGCTCCTGCGTGATGCGCCGTGATCCTGTGGGGCGGGGCTCCTGCGTGATGTGCCGTGATCTTGTGGGGAGGGGCTCCTGCGTGATGCGCCGTGATCTTGACGGGAGGGGCTCCTGCGTGATGCGCCGTGATCTTGTGGGGCGGGGCTCCTGCGTGATGCGCCCTGATCCTGTGGGGAGGGGCTCCTGCGTGATGTGCCGTGATCTTGTGGGGAGGGGCTCCTGCGTGATGTGCCGTGATCTTGTGGGGAGGGGCTCCTGCGTGATGCGCCGTGATCTTGTGGGGAGGGGCGCCTGCGTGATGCGCCGTGATCCTGTGGGGAGGGGCCGGTCACGTTAACCCTTCTCATGCCAGGCTCCGGTGTTGACATGCAGTTGTGGGACTCGCCGGTGCTGTCACTTCATGGAATTTACAGAAAGAAACCAGTTAATTTTTAAACGGTAAAACGTGTCCGCGAGTTGGGATGATCGCGGCCGGGGATCAGAGCGTGCGCGGGGGGCAGATAACGTGGGCTCCCGGCAAGAAGTGTAAGATTTGGCTGATCACAAACGATCACGTGTTTTCTGGTGCCCGGTCGCTGATGCCCATTCTGACCGGATTTAATGCCACGCGTCACCAGGGATCATTACTTTTCCGTCTCATCGGACCCTGCGCAGTCTCGCGTCACAGGGTGCTTTATTTCTTTGACCGTGGTCAGACGAACGCTGTCATCACGTCCGTGTCGCCGCACAGATTAACGTCCGTCGTAGCATTGATTTGTGATCAATAGACCAACACAGGTAGTGCGCATGTACTGCGCAGGTGCCAACGGACGCCATTTAGACTATGACGCCCAGAGTGTGCCGCGGCCTGTGTGCGTGATCATGCGACGTCAGACACAGCGCGTTTGCGACGTCCATCACGTTGACGCTCAGAAGGTTTTTTTGTTTGTTTTGGTCTGGCTGACTGTACCTGTCATCTAATTGTAATTTTGTTTCCCTTTTTTTTTTTTTTTCTACATCCGTCAAACTCGGACCGTGTGGCGTCTGCAGTATCTTCCGTCAGTCCGTCCGTTATTCACGCAGAGCGCGCTCAGACTGCGTTCGGCTGACATTAGCCTTAATGTTATTTTTGTAACTTTATTAAAAAGGTTTTATATAGAATAGTGTAATTTCCTGATAATTTAAGGGGGTGTGTTTAGGGGCGGAGTTGAGGGCTGGTTAGGGGGAGCATCAGGGGCGAGTAACTCTTTATGGCCTGGTTAGTAGCTCGGGACTTGAGATTTTGAGACCCCGCAGCTCTGTGGTCGGTGGGTTGGCGCTGCGCCACACTGACCCATCAAAATCTAAATCCCGTTACAAGCGCAAAGCGCGGCACCCAACCGCTAAAAATAGTAACATCTACAATGTGGAGCTCCGAAGAGAGTGAGGGTTTTTTTTTTGGGGGGGGGGGGTGGTGTCCCTCTTTTTGGGTGCTTTGTCTACATTCTGTCCGGGTTGGATCTCCTATCAACCCTCTCCTCGTTCTTCTCTTGCAGAGCTGGACCTGCAGACAAAATGTGTCGTAGACGTAGAAAACAACCAGATTGTCCTGTACCCGGCAAACACCAACCTCAGCAAAGGCGATGCCCGGTAAGTGAACGGCCTTCTGTGAAACCTAAGGGTGTGTTTACACTCGCGCCCCCCCCCCCCCATCCAAAATAAATAGGAACAGAATATTCACAACCGATCAGGTTCAGATAAAGCAAAAACAAACCTTTATTATAGCTTGGAGGCTCGTTGCTGGGAGATTTATTACTGTGCAGCTCTGTTATACACCCGCACACCCTGAATATATGGAGGAGCCCCTAAAAAGACACCCGCACACCCTGAATATATGGAGGAGCCCCTAAAAAGACACCCGCACACCCTGAATATATGGAGGAGCCCCTAAAAAGACACCCGCACACCCTGAATATATGGAGGAGCCCCTAAAAAGACACCCGCACACCCTGACTATATGGAGGAGCCCCTAAAAAGACACCCGCACACCCTGAATATATGGAGGAGCCCCTAAAAAGACACCCGCACACCCTGAATATATGGAGGAACCCCTAAAAAGACACCCGCACACCCTGAATATATGGAGGAGCCCCTAAAAAGACACCCGCACACCCTGAATATATGGAGGAACCCCTAAAAAGACACCCGCACACCCTGAATATATGGAGGAACCCCTAAAAAGACACCCACACACCCTGAATATATGGAGGAACCCCTAAAAAGACATCCCACACCCTGGATATATGGAGGAGTCCGTAAAAAGACACACACTAATTTAATTAATATATATATATATATATATAATTAATCTATATCCACACACAGTAAGTCTGAATTTGCCAGCAGATCACCATACAGCTGTTAGCGGCGGTATCACTCGGGCTTAATAAACAGCGCATCCGGTACTGGGAATGACTCGGCACCGGCTTTACTCACGGCCAGGTAAGGGTGACTGTAAGACGTGATGCGGCCAATAAAATATATTTTTTTAGTATTCTGTAAACATGTCCTGCTCCTTGTTTTTCTCCATGATTCATGTATTTAAGAGCCCTGCCCAATCCCTCAGGCACAAAATGTGTCTCCGCCACTTCACCACCTGGATTTCCAAATATACAAAGTTATTACCCCCCCCTTCCAGGTGCCAGAAACACGCACTGCATCATTTTATTACCCCCCCTCCTCCTGGTGCCAGAAGCACGCAGTGCATCATTTTATTACCCGCCCCCTCTTCCTGGTGCCAGAAGCACGCACTGCATCATTTTATTACCCCCCCTCTTCTAGGTGCCAGAAGCACGCACTGCATCATTTTATTACCCGCCCCCTCTTCCTGGTGCCAGAAGCACGCACTGCATCATTTTATTACCCCCCCCTTCCAGGTGCCAGAAACACGCACTGCATCATTTTATTACCCCCCCCTTCCAGGTGCCAGAAACACGCACTGCATCATTTTATTACCCCCCCCTTCCAGGTGCCAGAAGCACGCACTGCATCATTTTATTCCCCCCCCTCTTCCTGGTGCCAGAAGCACGCACTGCATCATTTTATTACCCCCCCTCCTCCTGGTGCCAGAAGCACGCACTGCATCATTTTATTACCCCCCCCCTTCCAGGTGCCAGAAACACGCACTGCATCATTTTATTACCCCCCCTCCTCCTGGTGCCAGAAGCACGCAGTGCATCATTTTATTACCCCCCCTCTTCCTGGTGCCAGAAGCACGCACTGCATCATTTTATTACCCGCCCCCTCTTCCTGGTGCCAGAAGCACGCACTGCATCATTTTATTACCCCCCCTCTTCTAGGTGCCAGAAGCACGCACTGCATCATTTTATTACCCGCCCCCTCTTCCTGGTGCCAGAAGCACGCACTGCATCATTTTATTACCCCCCCCTTCCAGGTGCCAGAAACACGCACTGCATCATTTTATTACCCCCCCCCCCTTCCAGGTGCCAGAAACACGCACTGCATCATTTTATTACCCCCCCCTTCCAGGTGCCAGAAGCACGCACTGCATCATCTTATTACCCCCCCCTTCCAGGTGCCAGAAGCACGCACTGCATCATTTTATTACCCCCCCCTTCCAGGTGCCAGAAGCACGCACTGCATCATTTTATTCCCCCCCCTCTTCCTGGTGCCAGAAGCACGCACTGCATCATTTTATTACCCCCCCTCCTCCTGGTGCCAGAAGCACGCACTGCATCATTTTATTACCCCCCCTCCTCCTGGTGCCAGACGCACGCACTGCATCATTTTATTACCCCCCCCTCTTCCTGGTGCCAGAAGCACGCACTGCCTCATTTTATTACCCCCACCTCCTCCTGGTGCCAGAAGCACGCACTGCATCATTTTATTACCCCCCCTCCTCCTGGTGCCAGAAGCACGCACTGCATCATTTTATTACCCCCCCCCTCTTCCTGGTGCCAGAAGCACGCACTGCATCATTTTATTACCCCCCCTCCTCCTGGTGACAGAAGCACGCACTGCATCATTTTATTACCCCCCCCCCCCTCTCCTGGTGCCAGAAGCACGCACTGCATCGTTTTATCACCCCCCCCTTCTTTTTTCTCTTTAAACACAGCCTGTATGGGGACCAGCATCTAAGGTGCTTCAGAACTACATGTCCCATCATGCTTAGCCAGGCACCATGGATCATGTAGTGTAGAATCCCTCCGTGCATCGTCCGGTCACGATTTATTTATTTGGCGTTGTCCTAGACCGGCTCATCCTGTGTAATCACTCTGCTCTGCTGCTGCACATGTTGCGTAAACGACTCGCAAGCTGTTATTATGTTTAACGAGCGCATGCCGGGCTCTCCTTCATATTCGCCGTCTTTCCAGAGTGCGACCTTTTTTTACCAGAGCCCATTAAACCGGGTAACCGCTCGAGCCTTGTGTCATCTGCCGCACGGCGCCCTGTGACGTCCAATGCTTCAGGACTGCACGCCTCACAATGCTTAGACACAGCATCATGGGATATGTAGTTTCAGAACACATGGTATGACTGAGGCTGTAATGGTGACCCAGTGGCCTGAATCCGAGCCATCCATGAACATAGCCTCTATTGTGACCCGACCGTGGACGCGATGGCTCGAGCCGCTGTCGTCACCCGGCTGTGGACGTAGAAACGTGTAACAGGAGCAAATGGTATACAGATATCCCTCCACGACTTCCCCGCAGGCTCGTCCAGGGTTGTGATCATCTCCATGGAGTCCTATGGACTACAGGAGGTGATACTAGAGGCGGCAGCACCGCCGGTATAGATAAGAGAACCCCAAATATTCCGACACGTGCCGTTATGACAGGGGAAGGAGCCTGGCCTTGAGGCTCGCGGGTATTCTGTGAATCCGGACACTCTGCCCCTTAAGTACGTTTAATATTTCCCCTATAAGACGCAGGAATCCCCTCCTCCTCACAGGAGGTTCCTACCCGCGGGGTCCGAGTCGCCATTTATCTAGAGGCAGTTTCTGGCCGACCGGTCTTCCACCAATCAGGTCTGCCCATGCACCGCTGCTTTATGGGAGATTTTATTTTTATTAAGCACCAACACATTCCGCAGCGCTGTACAACGGGAGAAAACAAAGCAAATCTACAATACACCCAGAAATGGAAAGTAAATATTTCACCAAGAGATACAGGAGGAATTGAGGGCCTTTACATTTTATCATCTCGAGAGGCGGAGTTACTACTTTGTTTTTTTTCTTCTTCCAGTGTTTGTGGGTTTGTTTTTGTTGTTTGCCCTGGACAAACGGGCACTAAATAGCTTTGCTTCATTCTCGTCATGGTGCATATGGCGTTCCTGTTGCATCAAAGGGCCAGAACCACCATAAATGAAATGTCCTTATTGTGTTTATGTGATGTTGCTGATATCTTACATGTGTTTGTTTTTCTCTTGTATATTTAGTTAAGAAAATATTTTCCTCTATGTGTGTCACTGGGTGCATCCATTGTGTGATATTTTCCTCTATATGTGTCACTGGGTGCATCCATTGTGTGATATTTTCCTCTATATGTGTCACTGGGTGCATCCATTGTGTGATTATTTTCCTCTATATGTATCACTGGGTGCATCCATTGTGTGATATTTTCCTCTATGTGTCACTGGGTGCATCCATTGTGTGATATTTTCCTCTATATGTGTCACTGGGTGCATCCATTGTGTGATATTTTCCTCTATATGTATCACTGGGTGCATCCATTGTGTGATATTTTCCTCTATATGTGTCACTGGGTGCATCCATTGTGTGATATTTTCCTCTATATGTGTCACTGGGTGCATCCATTGTGTGATATTTTCCTCTATATGTGTCACTGGGTGCATCCATTGTGTGATATTTTCCTCTATGTATCACTGGGTGCATCCATTGTGTGATATTTTCCTCTATATGTATCACTGGGTGTATCCATTGTGTGATATTTTCCTCTATATGTGTCACTGGGTGCATCCATTGTGTGATATTTTCCTCTATGTATCACTGGGTGCATCCATTGTGTGATATTTTCCTCTATATGTGTCACTGGGTGCATCCATTGTGTGATATTTTCCTCTATGTGTCACTGGGTGCATCCATTGTGTGATATTTTCCTCTATGTATCACTGGGTGCATCCATTGTGTGATATTTTCCTCTATATGTATCACTGGGTGTATCCATTGTGTGATATTTTCCTCTATATGTGTCACTGGGTGCATCCATTGTGTGATATTTTCCTCTATGTATCACTGGGTGCATCCATTGTGTGATATTTTCCTCTATATTGTCACTGGGTGCATCCATTGTGTGATATTTTCCTCTATGTGTCACTGGGTGCATCCATTGTGTGATATTTTCTCTATGTATCACTGGGTGCATCCATTGTGTGATATTTTCCTCTATATGTGTCACTGGGTGCATCCATTGTGTGATATTTTCCTCTATGTATCACTGGGTGCATCCATTGTGTGATATTTTCCTCTATGTATCACTGGGTGCATCCATTGTGTGATATTTTCCTCTGTATGTGTCACTGGGTGCATCCATTGTGTGATATTTTCCTGTCACTGGGTGCATCCATTGTGTGATATTTTCCTCTATACGTGTCACTGGGTGCATCCATTGTGTGATATTTTCCTCTATACGTGTCACTGGGCGCATCCATTGTGTGATATTTTCCTGTCACTGGGTGCATCCATTGTGTGATATTTTCCTGTCACTGGGTGCATCCATTGTGTGATATTTTCCTGTCACTGGGTGCATCCATTGTGTGATATTTTCCTGTCACTGGGTGCATCCATTGTGTGATATTTTGTGTTGTATCTTTCCATCACTTGCTCCTCACTGTGTGACTTTGTCCATAGAATGGAGTGAATGGGTCCGTCACCGACTCACATCATTGTATTGTGTGGGATGTATTCAAAGGAAGATTTGAAGTCTTTTAAGCTCCGTGTCTTATCTCATTCAGCTGCCAGCTCTTATCTTGGGTAGCCTAGAGCAGTGGTTCTCAACCTGTGGACTCTCAGGACCCACAATTGTCCTTTTGTAATTAAGTCGCGACCCAAAAATAATATTTTCTGAAACATTGTAATTTATTGAACAAACCGTGTGCAATATTCTACAATTTATGTAAACAGATTCTTTACAGATTGGATAGTGCAGTAATCACAGAACTAGTGAAAATGAAAGCGCTGTTGAGGCAAAAACCCAATAAAATAAACTGTAATTGAAACACATGGAATTAATTAGAACTTATGGGAAAACTAGGGATGCTTCTTGTTCTTAATAAGTGTCTCAACGTATGGGGTGATGGTAGACAAAGCAAACTTCCTTCAAGCACGTGGTTTACTGGTGAGGGAGGCAGAGGTAGCCGCGCCGCCTGGGACACGCTGCTGCCGGTAAGATGCATCATTAGGTCCCAGGCACTAGAGAGGCCTAAGGGCACTTGCCCCGCGACCCAGTCTGCCCCTGGTCGCGACCCACTTTTGGGTCACGACCCACTACTTGAGAAACACTGGCCTAGAGAACACAATACACCCCCTGCAACCTTATCTAAACATTCCCTCCAACTCATTAAATGTCTAATACTGGAGATTAGATAAACCACAGACCTAAAGAAAGACCTTTTACATGCATGCTACATGTGTTTTATGTGTTTCGCAATGCACAAGTAATCTAGCAGAAGCTTATGTACATGCTCCGGACTTCCGAGGCCAGGATTAGCGCTCATGGGCCTTTTTTTTTTTTTTTTTTTTTTTTTTTTTTTTTTTCTAAAAGCTGCCAAAAGGGGGGGGGGGTAATAAGAGTAGACGAAGCGTGGAAACGATGGCGCTGCGCCCCGTGGCATCGAGCATCGTGACCTACATGGCAGTGCCAGCTGCTCCAGCCCCGCCGCCTCCTTCCTTGGAGTTGAGGGCCCCGGATACGCCGTGCGGGATGAAGGAATATGCCCCGGGACAATGCGTGATTTATGCAAACGAGCATCAAATGTCACCTGATGTGGCGGGGGGGGGCTGCTAATGAGGGGCGACCTGTGCGCATCACACATATGTGACTGGATTAGGGGGAGGGATTTTTGTGTGAACCCATACAGTTGGAAACCTTTTAGTTTTTATTCTATATATTTAATCCAGACCCCCCCCCCCCCGCAGACCCCCCCCCTCCCCCGCAGACCCCTTATTTAAATTTATTCCATTGCATGAGTCCAAGCACCCACGGGGTTCCCGGGGACCCGCTCCGTCCGTAGTTGAAGTCGCTCCGGTATGCATGCCCCTCGCCGCCCGGAGGACGTTTTCACGCTCTGTGCGTTTTAGTGTTTTTTTTTTTGTTTTATGAAGTGCTGTACAATGGGGACAATAGGGAGAGTGATTGTAAGCTCCTGTGCGCAGGGACCTCTCAGTTACAGCATCGGATGGTCGGGTTTAAGGGACTGGTCTGAGTGTGGGTTTGGAGTCATGAGGTGCGACTCGCGTGTGTTTCAATTAGGTGATTGTGGAGTTACTTATGTTTTTTTTATTTTGTTTTGAGAAAGTATTTTACCAGGAAGGATACATTGAGATTTCTCTCGTTTTCAAGTATGTCCTGGGTGGCGAGTATGTACCGTTAGGTGTCTTGCCCAAGGACACTTACTGGAGAGGTGCTCTTGCTGGGATTGAACCCATGTCTCCACAGGCTCTCTCCGTGCAAAGCCGTGATGTTACTTCTACTGTGGGGTTTGAGGCTGGGGTTAGGCTTAGAGCTGTGAGTTTGGAGGCCGGGGTTAGGTTTAGGGCTGTGAGTTTGTAGGCCGGGGTTAGGTTTAGGGCTGTGAGTTTGGAGGCCGGGGTTAGGTTTAGGGCTGTGAGTTTGGAGGCCGGGGTTAGGTTTAGGGCTGTGAGTTTGGAGGCCGGGGTTAGGTTTAGGGCTGTGAGTTTGGAGGCCGGGGTTAGGTTTAGGGCTGTGAGTTTGGAGGCCGGGGTTAGGTTTAGGGCTGTGAGTTTGGAGGCCGGGGTTAGGTTTAGGGCTGTGGGTTTGGAGGCCGGGGTTAGGTTTAGGGCTGTGGGTTTGGAGGCCGGGGTTAGGTTTAGGGCTGTGGGTTTGGAGGCCGGGGTTAGGTTTAGGGCTGTGGGTTTGGAGGCCGGGGTTAGGTTTAGGGCTGTGGGTTTTTAGGCCGGGGTTAGGTTTAGGGCTGTGGGTTTTTAGGCCGGGGTTAGGTTTAGGGCTGTGGGGTTTGAGGATTATGAGCTGCCTTTCAGAGGCACTTTGGTTTCAGATTACGGGGCGTTACAGGGTTAACGAGTCTCTGGGTTCTGTGCACTGTAACTCCCATGACTCTCAGCCAGGTGAAGGTATTCGGGGTCAGGTGTGATTTTTGGCGCTGGGATCTCAAACTCTGGCTGCCTGATGTGGATTGCCTGCAATTCCATGATTTCTTAAATGGGCAGCGCATCATGGGAGTTGCAGTCGGAGATTGAGATCCCTGCTTTACAGAGCTCCATCAGGCCCGCTGCCCCCACTGCTGTGAGCTTTCCTGGAACACTCCTTGGCGACCTCCTGTGATATTTCCGCGGGTGATTAATTCCTGATCCTGTGACTGCAGGGGGCTCCGTTCAACGTCACGACTAAGGATTAGCTGTTCGGTTTGATCAGTTCGGAGTTCGACTCGAACATTGGCAGTTCAAAAGTTCGCAAACTTCGAACTTTTTGGCGTGTTCGGTTCGAGTTCGAAAAAAAAATAGAGACAAGTATAAAAAATGCTTAAAAAAATTCTAAAAAATCTAGAAATAAAGAAACTCTTTACTGCAGAATATTATAAGAAATGGTTTATTAGATATTGGATTAAAAAAGTACCTAATGTCTAGGTGCAAAGATTCTCACCTCTAAATGAGCTGTGCTCTCAAACAGCGTAAACCGGTGTTTAAGGCTGGGGTCCGACTGAGGCAGTGCGAACGCGCGTGCAGGCGCACATAATTACAGCCGCACTAGCAGCAGATGACGGGCAATGACGGCCAATATACGAAGTACGGTCGCACGAAAGTCCGCCGCGCAACGCAAGTGGAAAATGAACGCATTTTTTCGAGAACGTTAAACTGCTAGTACTGACGTAAGAGTGCGCTGCGTCCGCTAGAGGCGTGTGTCGATGATTAGGAGATGTCAGACGCTGCTAATGTCCGGCCAACATAACGTTCAGATGCACAAAGTGTTTTATTGATGATCCGTACAAAATCACGGACGAAAAATGCGCATCGTATGACCGCTCTCGCGTACTCCGTGAAAAAATGCGTCCATTCGTTCGAACGCACTTTTTCACAGACAACGTGAAAATGCGTTCGTCTGACCCTAGCCTAATTAGTGTTTGGAAATAACATGTGCTTCTAATTAGCAATTAGAATTTGATACATTGCTTGCAGACTGGGTGGAGGCTCCGACACATGTATGAACAAACACTGTGCTTGTTTTGAATTCTAAGAAGTGTTCATTTCTACTATATGATCCTCTCTGATATGCTGTTTAACCCCTTAAGGACCAGGGCTCTGTAAAGCCAATCATTAATGAGGTAGATGTTACGTCATTTGTCATCAAGGGCTTAATAAAATCTTTATCACACTCCTTAGATTTAAACATAATATTCCAGTATTTGTATGTCATGTACCTCTCCCGAAGGGCCTATGTGAGCATACAATTATTATTGTGTTCGCTTGTACGCTTTATGATAGAGATTTCTGAGTCCCTAGAGTCTCTGACTATCCATTGTCATATATACCTTGCTTTATACATATAATACATTCCCTCATCTAACAGGATAGTAGCCAGTCCCTGTGCATTTTAACCCCTTAAGGGTGGCTAGGTGTCGTGTGTGGGTCTCTGATGGCAATGTTTCTATACATCCAACAAATCCGCCACTTCACAGGCAGGTTATGGGGACCTCCTAGGCACGATATTTGAAGGAATTTTTCGTTTTTATTTTTAACCCTTATTTTATGGAAAACTCACTGTCCCTTTTTAATTTTTTTTTTTTTTACTTTTTTGTCCTTGTTTCCTGTCCCCCAGGGCACTACCCAGACCCCCATACACCTTTTATGGCAAATATCTAGCATATATGCCCTCTTGCAGGGAACTCTATAAATCAAACTTTTGAGTCCCATTGACTTGCATTGAGTTCGGTTCGTGTTCCAGTTCGAACTAGAACTTTTGAAATTGTTCGAATGCGAACCGAACACGGGATGTTCGGCTCATCCCTAGTCACGACCAGCACTTTACAATGTTTAGAGCCAAAGGGGGGGTGGACAGGATTTAACCATATCCGTTGCGATCAGACACGTGGACACCCACTTTACCCCACCCCCCCCTTAGATTGTAAGCTCTTGAGCAGGGGCCTCTCTCCTGTTCCATGTGTTTAACTTGTATATTTGTTGTTTTGTTTCACGCATTGTACAACGCTACAGAACTTGTTGGCGCTTTTATAAATACTTGGAACTGTAACTACTAATAGATGACGAGTAGATCTCCAGTTGTTGGCTAGCAATGCATCATGGGAGTTGTAGTATGATGCCCCCTGGGATCTGGCTTCAAGATGCTCAAGGTATTTATCACGTTATCGGCTCCGGTCGCCCCTTTTCGGGTGATGTCCGTCTGATTTGCATATGGTTTAGCCCCCTCCGCAATGGCGCCATCGAGCCAGAACCTTGAGACCTGAGCGGGATCCACCGTAGGGGAGGACACCTGTGCAGATGCCTGTTCTCAGGACCCTCACAAGCTTGTGATGTTGCCCCCCCCCCCCAAATTATGTAAGCGCTGGCTGCTCGTTCTTCTCGTTTTTTTGTTTTTTGTGTTGATACATTGTTTAACATTTCAACAAAAGTATAAACGACTGAGGAGTGATCCGAGTTCCAGATCTCCTGTGCCTGGACTGTATACATGTGGGGGAGTTTCCCCAGTTGCCATTATGTCCCCTGTGCGTGTTTCCTGGGGCAATCCCTATCTGCCATGTGCGCTGACGGACGTGTCTCTGCTCTGCGACGTGCGCTGGCGGATGTGTCTCTGCTCTGCGACGTGCGCTGGCGGATGTGTCTCTGCTCTGCGACGTGCGCTGGCGGATGTGTCTCTGCTCTGCGACGTGCGCTGGCGGATGTGTCTCTGCTCTGCGACGTGCGCTGGCGGATGTGTCTCTGCTCTGCGACGTGCGCTGGCGGATGTGTCTCTGCTCTGCGACGTGCGCTGGCGGATGTGTCTCTGCTCTGCGACGTGCGCTGGCGGATGCGTCTCTGCTCTGCGACGTGCGCTGGCGGACGCGTCTCTGCTCTGCGACGTGCGCTGGCGGACGCGTCTCTGCTCTGCGACGTGCGCTGGCGACGCGTCTCTGCTCTGCGACGTGCGCTGGCGGACGCGTCTCTGCTCTGCGACGTGCGCTGGCGGACGCGTCTCTGCTCTGCGACGTGCGCTGGCGGACGCGTCTCTGCTCTGCGACGTGCGCTGGCGGACGCGTCTCTGCTCTGCGACGTGCGCTGGCGGACGCGTCTCTGCTCTGCGACGTGCGCGTCTCTGCTCTGCGACGTGCGCGTCTCTGCTCTGCGACGTGCCCTGGCGGACGCGTCTCTGCTCTGCGCGGCGCTGCGCTGACGGATGCTGCTCTGCTCCTCAATTTCCAACCCTAGCTGGCATTCGAGGTATGCGAGTCCGTATAGATGTTGCTCGGCGAGAATCCTTTGCGTTGACATGAAGCGCACAGTCAAAACAGGAAGCTGAGCCGGGGGTTTACCCTGCCGGGCGCTGAGATTCCCTGCGGTTACAGAGCTCAGATCTCTTTCCAAAACTCCGGTCTGCCTCAAATCAATGAGTCAGCAGAAATAACCCCCTTTTTTTCTTTTTTGGAGTTATTTTGAAGAGGCCCCGACCAGACTTGGTAGATTGTGTCGGGGGGGGGGGGGGGGAAACCAGGCCGGTGGTTTACAAACCTGTCCTGCAGGGAACGCAATCTGGGGGGGGGGGTGGGCGTGACGGCCCATGACTTAAGGGGCCCAGTAGCTCCAGGGGGTCCTTGCCAAACCCAGTGCAGTTTGCCCAAGTGTCACAGGTGTAAGGGGCCCCTCCACGCCGTCAAGATACCAGGAGTTTTCCCGGTGGGCCGTGGCATCTGAGGTCAGAAAGAGCACTTGGACTCATCGCTGGGGGAGCGCTTTAGTATTGTCTGTGCCAGGTAGAGGTGCCGCTCTCCAACCTGGGAACACTTTCATCCCCTTGCCGGACCACCAGGGAATTAGCCCACTCCCTGTAAAATATGGTAAATGGAGGCAAACTTTTTTTTTTGTCTTTTTTTTGGGGGGGGGGGAAATCTTTTTTTTTTTTTTTTTTTTCTTCTTTTGTGGTTTACTGAAATAGACAGCTGAGGAAAGGGGGGCCCGACCAGTGGGTCAGTAAGGGGCCCCAAGGTGTTTTGATGGCAGCCCTGGGTCCCCCCTAACAGGTCAGGTTTGCAGGTATCTGAAGCGCAGCACAGGTGATATGATTTGCTGCTCAGTGATTGCAGAATTCAGTCTGTATTTCCCTAAGGGGATCCTTAAAACCTGTTTCCCAAACCTCTCCTAGGGACCCTCAACCAGGCCAGGTTTTGCAGATCAGCTTGGGGAAATGCAGACTGAATCCTGCAATCACTGAGCAGCAAATCATATCACCTGTGCTGTGCTTCAGATATCTGGAAAACCTGGCGTGTCAGCGAGTCCTGAGGACCGGTTTGGGAAACACTGCTTTAAACCTTATGATACAAGTTAGAGCCGAGTCTCGAGCGAGAGCAGAGACACTCCCAAGCACACAGTGTTCACCACCAAAAATCCCTCAAACGCTCCCCGTAACACCCTGGTCCAGCATGTGCACGTCCAGTTAAGATCAGCGCGGGCAATTTAAGTGATCAGCAATGGACACCAGTGTATATTATAATAAACGCACAGCAGGTGTGTGTTTTATCATTTCTTCCCGCAATGCGTTTTGTATTTTGTTTACTGTTTGCATAATGCTAAACCATGCTGCCGACCTGCGATCCGATGTGTCTCAGTCCCCTAAAACAGGGCTTTACAAATCCATTGGCCTGGTAGCCACTGGCTCCTAGAATTTTACTCCTGGCTCCTAAATTTCCAGTTTATTTTACACCAATCTAAAAGCCGTCTTTGGCATCTAGAAACATCTAGTGGCTTCAATGTTTTCTTCCTGTCTCCTACATTTAATGTAAATACACTATATTGCCAAAAGTATTCGCTCACCCATCCAAATAATCAGAATCAGGTGTTCCAATCACTTCCATGGCCACAGGTATATAAAATCAAGCACCTAGGCATGCAGACTGTTTTTACAAACATTTGTGAAAGAATGTGTCGCTCTCAGGAGCTCAGTGAATTCCAGCGTGGAACTGTGATAGGATGCCACCTGTGCAACAAATCCAGTCGTGAAATTTCCTCGCTCCTAAATATTCCACAGTCACCTGTCAGCAGTATTATAAGAACGTGGAAGTGTTTGGGAACGACAGCAACTCAGCCACGAAGTGGTAGGCCACGTAAACTGACGGAGCGGGGTCAGCGAATGCTGAGACACATAGTGCAAAGAGGTCGCCAACTTTCTACAGAGTAAATCGCTACAGACCTCCAAACTTCATGTGGCCTTCAGATTAGCTCAAGAACAGTGCACAGAGAGCTTCATGGAATGGGTTTCCATGGCCGAGCAGCTGCATCCAAGCCATACATCACCAAGTGCAATGCAAAGCGTCGGATGCAGTGGTGTAAAGCACGCCGCCACTGGACTCTAGAGCAGTGGAGACACGGTCTCTGGAGTGACGAATCATGCTTCTCCATCCGGCAATCTGATGGACGAGTCTGGGTTTGGCGGGTGCCAGGAGAACGGTACTTGTCTGACTGCATTGTGCCAAGTGTAAAGTTTGGTGGGGGGATTATGGTGTGGGGTTGTTTTTCAGGAGCTGGGCTTGGCCCTTAGTTCCAGTGAAAGGAACTCTGAATGCTTCAGCATACCAAGACATTTTGGACAATTCCATGCTCCCAACTTTGTGGGAACAGTTTGGAGCTGGCCCCTTCCTCTTCCAACATGACTGCGCACCAGTGCACAAAGCAAGGTCCATAAAGACATGGATGACCGAGTCTGGTGTGGATGAACTTGACTGGCCTGCACAGAGTCCTGACCTCAACCTGATAGAACACCTTTGGGATGAATTAGAGCAGAGACTGAGAGCCAGGCCTTCTCGTCCAACATCAGTGTGTGACCTCAAAAATGCGCTTCTGGAAGAATGGTAAAAAATTCCCATAAACACACTCCTAAACCTTGTGGACAGCCTTCCCAGAAGAGTTGAAGCTGTTGTCGCTCCACCCTTTGCAGCTATGTCATACTGAACCCTATGGATTAGGAATGGGATGTCACTTAAATTCATATGCGAGTCAAGGCAGGTGAGCCAATACTTTTGGCAATATAGTGTATATCCCGCCCCGGTCCACGACCGGCACCACTGTACCCATATAATCAATGTGACTCCCTGCACCTGGCAGGGGGTTTAATGTTCTGGCTGGTCAGTGTGTACAGTTTGGACATATTTTGGGGTTAATTTCTGCATAAAGAGAAGCCTCGCTATCGCTAGGGCTGCCTCATTAACGTCAAGGCTTGCCGTGTGATAATGCCACGTAAAATCGCAGTAGGCAGCTCCAGGCATATTTTCGATTTCCTGGCCCTCCCTTTGTGGGGTTCTTGGATCACACAGCGAGATGACGTGCGGCGACGGTCCCTGGCTGCACCATAGACGCTCGTCACTGCTCCATGTGACGTAACCCGGGGCCTCACGGGGTATGTGCCATACCGCAGCCCACGCTGTCTGACCGGTTTAACCAGTCCAAAGCTTCAGGCTTGGCAATGGATCTGGATGAGCACAGTGGGATTCGGTCCACAGATCCATCATCCTCCCCTCTTGGCCGGTGCCCAGCTTTCTACTGGGGATGGATGGTGGGAACCAGAGAGCTGCCGGCGTGCTGGGCCAAATCAAAGTGAAAGCTGCTTGTATCCTGCTCCATGTGCATATTTTCCAGCACGCCCTCGTCCCCATTGCTTTCCTTTTTTATTTAATCGAGGAACGAGCGAGCCGTCCCTGTTCCAGCGCTTCCCAGTGATGTAATGTGTACACAAGGCTTTCTGGCCGAGCCTGGACCTTCCTGTTTTGTGTGTGCTCGGCAGAAGGCCCGGCGCTGCCCTTGTGTTCCAGAATCTGCCTCGTTACTGGCCGACCCTTTCCTGCATCTCCTCCGCTGCGTGAAAACATCGGACGGCTTTTCCCCCACCTGCTACGAACATGGACAGACGCAAACTGTTTTACCCCCCTCCAACCCGGACGTCTCGCGTCGGCCTGGCTCGATTTCGTTGTCTTTTTCCTTTTTCATCGCTTCATGGCTTTGACAAAGGATGCTCGTTATTGGACGAGAAACTAAATTTTACCCCCCCCCAAGGGGAAATGGGCCAAAATTGATCAAAACCTGTACTTCTGCACGTTGCCTACATTTTAAAATGTCCCTCCCCGCGCTTTTCCACCAATTCTTCACTTTTGGAGATACTCAGAAAGCAAACGCCGGCGACAACTGGAGTTGCAATGGCGGCACAAAAAGGCAAACCTCCGCAGGAGATGCTTCCCCTGCAGCTGTTTTGGATCTTCCATTTGAGGTGTGCCGGCGTTTGACGCCATTGCAAACACAGTTGAAAGTTGTTGCAATGTCAACAATCTCCGGTGTTTACTGTATATCCCCGTGTGACCAGATGGAATCAGTGGGGTATCCTGACCGTTCAATAGGGCGCCAAAAAATGTTGCGTCTTTAACGAAGACTTTGGCTGCAGCCCAGTGCTGGCGGTCCGGACCGACGATCCGGCCTGACATGGAGAGACGTTTTCCATAGTTGGTTATTTCACGGTTTCTGCTCGTTTTTTAAGGGTTTTAAATTTTGAGTTTCACCGTTCGGTACAATTTTGGGACAATTTATTCACTAAGCTGTCACAAATCCTGGCAAATTGACAGATGTGGTGCAATTTGCCGGCACCGAATTTGTCCAATAAAAGACTAGTGTTTTCCCAGAACGCCAGATTTCCACCGACCTGCCCTGATTCTCAGTTTCAATTTTTTTTGATACAAGCGAATAGTATTTTCTTTAATCTTTCATCTAGTTTTCTTCTTTAATTCAAACCCCCTCTTTTTTTTTAAAAAAAAAAAAAAGTCTGTTGCAAAATAAAACCAGAAATGTAAAAAAAATACGGTCTATTAAAAAACTTTTTTTTTTTTTACATTACTGGTTTTACTTTTGTAACAACAGACTTTTTTTTGTCTTTTTTTTTTTATTTAGATGCATTTTTATTCATTTAACCACCTATTTGGAGAATAGGAGACTTTTTTATTTATTTATTATTAACCTAACGCGTTCGGCAAAATTCATTTATGCCAATTCAGTGGTTTTCGCAGACTCCAATTTTCGGAAAAGTACAGTGAACATTTGCTAAAAGGTGAATTTAATGTATTTTCGGCGACATGGATTCACCAAAGTGAGACGAAAAGCAAAGTGCCAAAATTGCACGGAATTTTGTTCTCATTTATTTTAAGCGTCCCAATGAACTAGGGCTGAAAGATCTAATCGATGATTAAAATAGTTGTCAACTATTTCCATTGATTATTCAGTGTTGATTAATGGTCCTGTGTGCAGCACACACTGTTTAGAGTCAGACGGAGTTAAACGTAAATAGCCTCGGCTTCGGAGCGGATTGGAGAAGACGCGCCGCTGCTTTACTAGGTATGATTTAGTTCTAGGGTTATGTCAGACACAACCAGTGTGTTTTTATTCCGTTTACAACAGTAGCAGAACTATAACACAAACAATAGGATACAGCCACTGGGTGAAGGAGCTGTATGACTGTTTTTTTAGCCTTACTTGAAGCTGGAGTCCTGTGCCACCACCCTCCCTGCCACACCCTCTTTGGTCGGGAACTGCCATTCCCTCCCTTTGTTCTGCTTCCTTTCCCCTAACTCCCAAGATCCGGTCTTTTGTCCATACCCACTCCCTCTCATACTCATGTCAAGTCACTTGAGCAAAGTCACTCCCTTCTACCTCCAGTCCCTCCTCCCACTCGGTTTGTTCACAAAATTATTTATAAAGGGACACTCTACGTACCCTGACCGCTTTAGTTTAACCCCAATTTCATGCTGACCTCATCATCTATGACAAAGTGCTTGTAGCCGCGTTCGAGAAAGCAAACCTGGGCTTAAGCTGCACATGCAGTATCGACCCATCCCTCTGACCCATCCCTCTGACCCATCCCTCTGACCCATCCCTCTGACCCATCCCTCTGACCCATCCCTCTGACCCATCCCTCTGACCCATCCCTCTGACCCATCCCTCTGACCCATCCCTCTGACCCATCCCTCTGACCCATCCTCTGACCCATCCCTCTGACCCATCCCTCTGACCCATCCTCTGACCCATCCCTCTGACCCATCCCTCTGACCCATCCCTCGCGACGACCATCCCTCCATCGACCCATCCCTCGTCGACCCATCCCTCGCAGCATCGACCATCCCTCGTGACCCATCCCTCTGCACCTCGACCATCCCTCGCAGCATCGACCCATCCCTCGCAGCATCGACCCATCCTCGCAGCATCGACCTCAGCATCGACCCATCCCTCGCAGCATCGACCCATCCCTCGCAGCATCGACCCATCCCTCGCAGCATCGACCCATCCCTCGCAGCATCGACCCATCCCTCGCAGCATCGACCCATCCCTCGCAGCATCGACCCATCCCTCGCAGCATCGACCCATCCCTCGCAGCATCGACCCATCCCTCGCAGCATCGACCCATCCCTCGCAGCTCCATCCCTGCAGCATCGACCCATCCTCGCAGCATCGACCCATCCCTCGCAGCATCCAGCATCGACCATCCCTCGCAGCATCGACCCATCCCTCGCAGCATCGACCCATCCCTCGCAGCATCGACCTCCCTCGCAGCATCGACCATCCCTCGCAGCATCGACCCATCCCTCGCATACCTTGTGTGAAAAGTACACAAGATACACAATTTGTTTTTTTCCGATGAATCGCTCGATCGGCTAACTAATCGATTGAGAATAATCGTTAGCTCCAGCTCTACAATGAACCCTCCACGTGGCCATTGATATTTCGATATTATTTTTTGACCATTATTCTTTGCAAAAACCCCATATTTTTTTTTTACGTGTCCCAATAAACCCATCGTGGTCAGGGATTTGATTTTTCTCAGTCATTAAAATCTCTCCATCTACCACTTTCTTTAGAATTGCTATTTATCTTTGACCTTCCAAATCAAAAACTTTGAGAATCTGCCGCAGCCACAAGACGACAAAGGACAATGTTAATTTCTCTGGTTCTCTTGCATTGTCTGCGCAATGAAGAGAACCGCCTGCAGGGGCATCTCCTGCCCTACCCCACACTGCTGTTGGCCAACGTCTGTGCCAACAGAAGTGACGATGGGTCTGGAAGCCAAGCTGGTTTCATGGGGTACTAATAAAAGCCAGTGCGTATGTTTGCCATTTGTCGAATTCCCGCTGAGATGAAGCAGGGGGGTTATGTGGACCAGGTCTTTCTTGCGTCTCACGTGTGACTTGAGGCAATACGTTACACAAGGCTGTGAACGGGGAGTGAGGGGAGCACCAACACGTGACTCACTTAATCCTATTAAAAAAAAAATTGCTTTGTTGTATTTTATAATTTTTTTAAAAAAATTTATTTACATTTTAGATTTATTTTAATAAATTTTTTATTTTTAATAATTGTAAGCATGCAAAAAAAAAAAAAAAAAAAATGCGTGGGGGTTGGATCAAATAAAGCCCTAAAAAGGAAAGGGATTAATACCCTTGCTCCATACCCTCCCTGCCATAATGATGGATGCTGATGGGGTGTCGCTGCTTCACCACCACACCCGGTGTTTAAGTACACGAAAAACAGATTAATATATTTTTTAAATTGATTTAAAAAAAAATAAACGATCAAGATGTTTACGCTGCGTTGACCTTTACTAGCAGGTTGTCTGTTCCGGTGAGTCTGACACAGCAGTGTATGGCATCTGTTACATTGAGGTTAGAATGCTGCTCCTCAAATTGTGAGGGCAGACGCTGAACATGTGCCCCTTGCTGTGGAGCAGCATTATCTGTCCGGACCTCAGATAGTGAGGCGCATGTCAACAGGTCCAGTGCCTGCCCTCACCGTCTGAGGAGCAGCATTATCTGTCCAGACCTCTAATAGTGAGACGCATGTCAACAGGTCCAGTGCCTGCCCTCACCATCTGAGGAGCAGCATTATCTGTCCAGACCTCGAATAGTGAGGCGCATGTCAACAGGTCCAGTGCCTGCCCTCATCTGAGGAGCAGCATTATCTGTCAGAACGTCGCCAGTGATGTAATGTTTGAACAAGTCACCGGCAGTGATGTAATGTTTGCACAAGCCGCTATTGTGTGTGTTTGGTTACTTTTCCCTGAGCAGTGACAAAATGACAAATGTAAAGGTAAACACCACACCTCTGGGACCCTCCCTCCAAACCCTCTCTTTCTCAGAGAATCCGCGCACGATTTTCCTGCTTTTCCTTTTGCGCCAGTATCTGGGGATTTTTTTTTTTTTTGTCTGTTTAAACTTTGACAGATGGAAATGAAAGAGAAGGCAATTGGACGGTTCCTGCTCCTTCCTCTACTTCTGGAACTTCTGACATTTTCTATAGATAACCCTACCCCCATATAAACCCTGCAAAGTGTTTAAATACTCGAGCAACATTGTATCCGGGATATCCTGTAATACATGTGTCCATAATGAGCACATCAAACCAGAATCTCCTGAGGAAGGCGATTTCATACAGGTCCGAACCTAAATGAAAACTCGGGTAACGTTCCTCCTCTTATGTTGAGCACATCCTATCACTGCACATGTTGGAAGTGGTCCGGGTTTCCATCAGGAGTGGGCATAGTTTCTTGGAAATGAGACAGTCCTCAAAGACTCTGTATTGTCGCCATTGACGCACCTGATGTGCGGCATGCCGTGCCATCTTGCAGGAAGGAAGCCCATTAAGGCACTTTGTTATGTTGAAATTCTATTCTCGTGGCTGTGCTGTTGTCGTGGTTGTCTCACCTCCTAGCAGCCGCTTCCAGCACGTGCCGTGATAGGATATGCTCAACATAAGAGGAGGTATGGTTCCCGACACTCTCGTTTCTTTTACATTCATTCATTTACGATCTATATGAATTGCCCTGTAGAATATTGTCTGAGACTGAGACTAGCACTAAATAGAGGTGTAAGAAATAACCCCTGTAAGGTTTTTATATTTTATTACATGTAGGGTGGGACATAATAATATAATATATTATATATATCATATTTTTATAAATTTTTATTATATACATACTATATATATATATATATATATATCAGCTTTTCTTTTTTTACATGTAGGGGGACAGTAATATAGAATATATATAATTTTTATTATAATTTTTTTATTATATATTATAAATGTTTAGAAACATATACACACTATTTTTTTAAATATCGTGTGTATATATAATACACTTTTAATATGTGTGATTATATTTTTATACGTTTATTAAAATACAGAATTTATTTTCTTCTAAATGGATAAAATATACACACGCTATTCAATAAGTGTATTTTTATACTTTTTTTTTAATAAAATTTTAATATAAATGTATAAAAATATACACGTTATTTTTTTAATGTGTAATCTATAACGCACAATTTTTTTTATGTATAATATATCTTTCTACATTTATCTTAATTATATTTTTATACATTTATAGATTTTATTTAAAAAATGTGTTTTGAAATGGTCTTTAATTTCTGGATCCAGGATCTTCAGTATTTTTGGGAATTTTGTATTTTTCCCGCTTTATGTTAAAAGCTTGGTGAGAAGTTGTGGGACCTGGGAATGTTTTCCGTTCGACGCTCCGTATTGCAGGTTCTCCTCCCTCTGATACAGTGGAGTCTCTGGGCCTCGGATGATTTAACTCCGAGTCTGATCCAGCATCAAGCCTTCTCCGGCGTTCTTGGACGTCCAAACCGTTCAGTCAGCGGGTAATTCCGGCACCGGGGCGAGGCGTAAAGGTCCTTATTTATGCCCGATGACACGGACTCCTCAGTCCTGACCAAAGAGGGGTGAGAGGATGAGGTCAGAGCGCCCGCCAGGTTACGCGAGGACACGGGAAAGTCCACTCGGCCGGGCTGAGAGGAATCCGTAATGAAGTCTCTGGCGGCGCGAGCCTCGGACCATGCTGCGAGTATGTGAGCGCACCCGCCTGCGTGACCGTGCCCTGATCCTGACCTGTATCCCAATAATCGGCTTTTGCGAGGCTGCGAATGAATGAATGAATGAATGGGCAATCTGCTTTCACTTTCACAAGCGCCGCTGCCGGATGTGCCAGCCATGGACGGGTCTCGCTGTCGCTCAGATCCTCGCCTATTCAAAAGGAAACTGATAACAATGAAAGCGTTTTTATTATAAACCCAAGAAGTCCCGGGTTCTTTCATGTGGCTTGTAACGGGGGAGGGGGCATTTAGACTTTGTGCTGCCCCCCCTCCCTATTTTTGTCAGCATGACATGAAGACCAAAAGGCACAGGCAGGATTGTCCATAAAAATGTCGCTCGGAACAAGAGCGACTTTTATTCTAGCTCAAAGGCTCATTGCTGGCAGTTATTGCTGTGCAGCTCTGTAATACACTCACACACCCTGAATATATGAGGGAGCCCTTAAAAATAAACCTGCACCCCCTGACTATAAGGGAGACCCCTGAAAAAGCTAAATATTCCGGGGGGGGGGGGATTAATAGCGTTTTTTTTTTTTTTTTTTGTTTCTCCCCCCCCAGTTCTGGTTTGCCCGTGCAGGAATACACCTTTTACATGTGTCGGTCGGCCGTCTGTATATGCTGCACCTGCTACGTCTCATTCCTAGACGTCCCGGTGAGGCGGCGGCCACAGGCAGTGCTCGCAGCGCGCGGACTCACTCGCCTGAACCTGCAGACGGGAAATGTTTGCTCCCTGAACCTGTGCTGTCATGCTGGAGCTCGGGTTTCATACTGTATCGGCGTTTCTCGTGGAAATCCGTGGTGACACCTGCAGCCGCGCATCTCCCATTCCACCACATTCACAGCCTTATTGTTTCGATGATTAATATTTAAATCTCGCGCATGTTTTGGTTTCTAATCTCCAGGCGATACGCCCGGTGTCGGTTGTGTTTCTTGTTGAACGTTGTACCCAACACACTAGTTACTGCTCCACTTGCTATCCTTGGCTTTTGTGTGCAGTCTGTGTATACGACAGAATAAAGGTGGCACATGTCGCTGCGTAATAAGTGATTCCGAGCAAAGGCTCCATAAAATGACAGGAAATGTAACCATGCTTATCAGACAGATTGTAACACTATGGAGCTTGATTCGGATAATGGTTGTGCTTTGTATCATGGGGCTTGGTGCGGGTTGTGATGTATTGTTACACTGTGGGGCTTGGTGCGGGTTGTGATGTATTGTTACACTGTGGGGCTTGGTGCGGGTTGTGATGTATTGTTACACTGTGGGGCTTGATGCGGGTTTTGATGTATTGTTACACTGTGGGGCTTGGTGCGGGTTGTGATGTATTGTTAAGCTCTGGGGGCTTGGTGTGGGTTGGGATGTATTGTTACGCTGTGGGGCTTGGTGCGGGTTGTGATGTATTGTTAAGCTCTGGGGGCTTGGTGCGGGTTGTGATGTATTGTTACACTGTGGAGCTTGGTGCGGGTTGGGATGTATTGTTACGCTGTGGGGCCAGGTTTGGATGTATTGTTACGCTGTGGGGCTTGGTGCGGGTTGTGATGTATTGTTACGTTGTGGGGCTTGGTGCGGGTTGTGATGTATTGTTACGTTGTGGGGCTTGGTGCGGGTTGTGATGTATTGTTACGTTGTGGGGCTTGGTGCGGGTTGTGATGTATTGTTACGCTGTGGGGGCCAGGTTTGGATGTATTGTTACGCTGTGGGGGCCAGGTTTGGATGTATTGTTACGTTGTGGGGCCAGGTATGGATGTATTGTTACGCTGTGGGGCTTGGTGCAGGTTTGGATGTATTGTTACACTGTGGGGCTTGGTGCAGGTTTAGATGTATTGTTACGCTGTGGGGCTTGGTGCGGGTTTGGATGTATTGTTACGCTGTGGGGGCCAGGTTTGGGTGTATTGTCACGCTGTGGGGCCAGGTTTGGATGTATTGTTACGCTGTGGGGCTTGGTGCGGGTTTGGATGTATTGTTACGCTGTGGGGGCCAGGTTTGGGTGTATTGTTACGCTGTGGGGGCCAGGTTTGGTGTATTGTTACGCTGTGGGGGCCAGGTTTGGATGTATTGTTACGCTGTGGGGGCCAGGTTTGGGTGTATTGTTACGCTGTGGGGCTTGGTGCGGGTTGTGATGTATTATGTTGTGGGGCTTGGTGCGGGTTTGGATGTATTGTTACGCTGTGTGGGCCAGGTTTGGGTGTATTGTTACGCTGTGGGGGCCAGGTTTGGGTGTATTGTTACGCTGTGGGGCTTGGTGCGGGTTGTGATGTATTATGTTGTGGGGCTTGGTGCGGGTTTGGATGTATTGTTACGCTGTGGGGGCCAGGTTTGGATGTATTGTTACGCTGTGGGGCTTGGTGCAGGTTGTGATGTATTATGTTGTGGGGGCCAGGTTTGGATGTATTGTTACGCTGTGGGGCTTGGTGCGGGTTTGGATGTATCGTTAAGCTGTGAGGCTTGGTGCAGGTTTGGATGTATTGTTACGCTGTGGGGCTTGGTGCGGGTTGGGATGTATTGTTACGCTGTGGGGCTTGGTGCGGGTTGGGATGTATTGTTACGCTGTGGGGCTTGGTGCGGGTTGGGATGTATTGTTACACTGGGGCTTGGTGCGGGTTTGGATGTATCGTTAAGCTGTGAGGCTTGGTGCGGGTTGGATGTATTGTTACGCTGTGGGGCTGGTGCGGGTTGGATGTATTGTTACGCTGTGAGGCTTGGTGCGGGTTGGGATGTATTGTTACGCTGTGGGGCTTGGTGCGGGTTGTGATGTATTGTTATGTTGTGGGGCTTGGTGCAGGTTTGGATGTATTGTCACGCTGTGGGGGCCAGGTTTGGATTTATTGTTACGCTGTGGGGGCTTGGTGCGGGTTTGGATGTATTGTTACGCTGTGGGGCTTTGTGCGGGTTGTGATGTATTGTTACACTGTGGGGCTTGGTGCGGGTTTGGATGTATTGTTACGCTGTGGGGCTTGGTGCGGGTTGGGATGTATTGTTACGCTGTGAGGCTTGGTGCAGGTTTGGATGTATTGTTACACTGTGGGGCTTGGTGCGGGTTTGGATGTATTGTTACGCTGTGAGGCTTGGTGCGGGTTGGGATGTATTGTTACGCTGTGGGGCTTGGTGCGGGTTGGGATGTATTGTTACGCTGTGAGGCTTGGTGCGGGTTGGGATGTATTGTTACGCTGTGGGGCTTGGTGCGGGTTGTGATGTATTGTTATGTTGTGGGGCTTGGTGCAGGTTTGGATGTATTGTCACGCTGTGGGGGCCAGGTTTGGATTTATTGTTACGCTGTGGGGGCTTGGTGCGGGTTTGGATGTATTGTTACGCTGTGGGGCTTTGTGCGGGTTGTGATGTATTGTTACACTGTGGGGCTTGGTGCGGGTTTGGATGTATTGTTACGCTGTGGGGCTTGGTGCGGGTTGGATGTATTGTTACGCTGTGGGGCTTGGTGCGGGTTTGGATGTATTGTTAAGCTGTGGGGCTTGGTGCGGGTTGGATGTATGTTACGCTGTGGGGCTTGGTGCGGTTTGGATGTATTGTTAAGCTGTGAGGCTTGGTGCGGTTTGGATGTATTGTTAAGCTGTGGGGCTTGGTGCAGGTTGTGGATGTATTGTTACGCTGTGGGGCTTGGTGCAGGTTTGGATGTATTGTTAAGCTGTGAGGCTTGGTGCGGGTTTGGATGTATTGTTACGCTGTGGGGCTTGGTGCGGGTTGGGATGTATTGTTAAGCTGTGGGGCTTGGTGCAGGTTTGGATGTATTGTTACGCTGTGGGGCTTGGTGCGGGTTGGATGTATTGTTACGCTGTGGGGCTTGGTGCGGGTTGGGATGTATTGTTAAGCTGTGGGGCTTGGTGCAGGTTTGGATGTATTGTTACGCTGTGAGGCTTGGTGCAGGTTTGGATGTATTGTTACGCTGTGGGGCTTGGTGCAGGTTTGGATGTATTGTTACGCTGTGAGGCTTGGTGCGGGTTTGGATGTATTGTTACGCTGTGGGGCTTGGTGCGGGTTTGGATGTATTGTTACGCTGTGGGGCTTGGTGCAGGTTTGGATGGTATTGTCACGCTGTGGGGGCCAGGTTTGGATTTATTGTTACGCTGTGGGGGCTTGGTGCGGGTTTGGATGTATTGTTACGCTGTGGGGCTTTGTGCGGGTTGTGATGTATTGTTACACTGTGGGGCTTGGTGCGGGTTTGGATGTATTGTTAAGCTGTGGGGGCTTGGTGCGGGTTGTGATGTATTGTTACGCTGTGGGGCTCGGTGCAGGTTTGGATTCCGAGCACTTGAGGTATTGTTCTTTTATCCTTTCTCCGCTGATTGGTTTATGATGGACAGATGTAAAGGGCTGGTCCTCGGGGGGGTAGTTGATCCCTGTGCTCCCTTTATTCTCTGGTTGCCACGGCTTTGCCATTGACCTCTGATCGCCTTTCACATGTAACGCACAATGCCCCATTGCCACAGGTTGACCTCCTGCCATGTCTTGCCCTTCTAGACAAATAGGGTCGGGGTTCAGCCCGGTCTCAATGCCTGTGTCTTATGCGTGTTTGTGATTTTTGACTCATTGTGTCCACAAGAGCTGAACCGGTCTACTGCAAAAGCCTCCTGTTTAATTTAAACCTTGTCCACCACAGCCTTGGACATCTCGGACAGATAACCAGAATCAATGAACAGAAGGTGTGACGGGGCGGCTTTTACTTGAGAGGTTTTTTTTTTTCGTTACCCAATGTGTGATGTCAGCGTATCTTTCCTTACTGACATTCCAGGTGGGGACTTCTTGGTGCCATCGTTGGTTGGTATTTCAGATTATGTATAGGGCTGGTTTTTAGGAATTCACAATGCACTCGTTCATTAGCTCTCCCAATTCCTACTGTACACAGTGAGATGGGAGTTTGGGTGTTTTGTGCCAGTGACTCTTTCATCCCTCTTCATTTGAAGTCAACTGGACGTTGGTGAGAATGGGGAGCATCGAATCCATGGACACGTAGCTAGAAACGCATAACCTCCTTATATTGATTATGGACACACCCTTTGATCTTCTCTTTCCTATGTGTCCCTCAAATGTGTCTTATAAGCTTGTTTGGTTGCCACCATAACTTTCACCCATCATCATTGGAAAGCATGTGACTGAAGGCTGTTCAGAATGATGGGCTTATTGTGCATGTACCTCCCAGATAGAAATATGGGACTTCTGAATAGCATAGAGTAGATTGAATTGTGGGTTGAGTCACAACCTCATGTAAGCATTGTCCAGCCTCAAGGAAGTCCTGTGTGGAACAAGAAATGACCACATGTAAGCGTTGGCCAACCATGGATAAATACCCATGATGGGATGACAAACGAGCTTTAGTAAACCCAAGTCAGTCCTGGAGAGGTTCTTAATGTGGTTTGAGGAATGTTGTCTTGTAGGCAAGGGTCATCTCTGGGTAGATCTTCAGTTGTTTGAGGAACGGTACCTAGTAAGCTTGGGACAACCCTAGAGAACTCCTCATGATGAAATGAGCAACTTCCTCCAACTTAAGATGGCACAGTTCTCAGCAAGTCTTCACAATTGGATGATTAACACCACATATAAGCATTGCAGCCCTAGAGATGTCCTCTTGATAGGACTACGAGGAACAAAATCATGTCGTCACGGCAGCTCTAGGGAAGTCTTTACAGCATCACGTAAGCATGGGGCAGCCATGGAGTGGTCCCCATAATGCGTTGCACATCTTTGTTAAAACTCCAGACAGCATTTGGGAATTCTTTTACCATAACCTGGGGAACATCCTCCTTTAAGCCTGTGTAGGCTCTACAGATGATAGGATGAGGAACAGCACCCAGTAAGTATAGGGTGATAGTTCCGAATAAACAGAAGACAGGTCCCCATGACGGATGAAGAACTGCTCCCTGTAAGCATGGGGCTGCCCTAGCGATGAGGGGGACCTACCCAAAGTAAGCAGAGGGTCAGCAGATGGGACGAAGGACATAATTCCACAGTGAAGACACCCATAGCACATCACCATTCCTACAGAATGAAGATGCTCATGCAAGTTATTCTTCTTGTGGGCAAAGCTCCTCCTGGGCCTTTGTGGGGGAGGTGCTGCTCCTCTTGGCCTGTGTGCTTGCTTGGGGAGGGGGGAATGAGTGCTGCTCCTCTTGGGCCTGGGTGCATTTGGGGGTGTTGCTCCTCTTGGGCCTGGGTGCATGGGCGGGGGTGTTGCTCCTCTTGGGCCTGGGTGCATGGGCGGGGGCGCTGCTCCTCTTTGCCCTGGGTGCATGGGTGGGGGCGCTGCTCCTCTTTGGCCTGGGTGCATGGGCGGGGGCGCTGCTCCTCTTTGGCTGGATGCATGGGCGCGGGCGCTGCTCCTCTTGGGCGGGGTGTTGCTCCTCTTGGGCCTGGTGCATGGGCGGGGCGTTGCTCCTCTTTGGCCTGGGTGCATGGCGGGGGCGTTGCTCCTCTTTGGCCTGGGTGCATGGGCGGGGGCGTTGCTCCTCTTTGGCCTGGGTGTATGGGCCTGGGCGTTGCTCCTCTTGGGCCTGGGCGCATGGGCGGGGGCGTTGCTCCTCTTGGGCCTGGGCGCATGGGCGGGGGCGTTGCTCCTCTTGGGCCTGGGCGCATGGGCGGGGGCGTTGCTCCTCTTGGGCCTGGGTGCATGGGCGGGGGCGTTGCTATTCTTGGACTTCCTGGGTGCATGGGCGGGGACGTTGCTCCTCTTGGGCTTCCTGGCTGTTGCTGCTCCTGGTCTCCTGTCTTCTCACAACATTGGGCAAAGAATTTGGCTAAAGGCACCAACTGCCTTGCTGAGCGGCGTCCTCCTCCTTATTGTGACCGTCAGTAAGTGAAATGGTTGTAAAGAGCAAAAAAATAAATAAAAAGCCGTTTATCTAATTATAGCTGAAAATCCAGTATTTCTGCCTGTTTAGCGGAATTTCTGCTCCAGGCCAAAACCGCGCTAACCCAGGCCCGACGCGCCTCCCCGTATACAATGCTGTGTCTGACACCACCACGTGCTCCTCCGAGAATCTCTCCGGTTTCCTTCATACAAGGACGCGGTTCTTTTCCTCACTGTATCAATAATAAAGTCACATTCTTAATAAATATATTCTATATATCCTGAACCTGATATGCTCCCTACATTCCTAAATTGAGTTTCTGTTGCAGGGAACGTCGCTGCGGGATATTTACCGCGCTAATTTCCTGGATTCTCATGCACTGTGAGGAAGTTCAAGGTGATCTTGTGCCAGAGGGTGGGGCGTGTGCGCCTCTTCTGCATCTGCACCCCATTAAGCATTGTTTCCAGACCCTGGTCCTCAGGTTCCCCTAACAGGACAGGTTTTAAGTATCCCCTTGGTTAAATGCAGACTGGATCCTGCAATCACTGAGCAGCAGATCATATCACATGTGCTGTGCTTCACAGATCCTGCTGTTCTGTCCGAAGACATCGAGCTAAACCTTCTTGTCTCACAAACTTGGATACCATATTTATTTTGATCACAGATTTATTAAGACAAGCCAGTTGAAACTGTAATACAGTAAAAACAAACTTCATAAACATCACATTGCATGCATAACAGCATTTTCATTACTTGATGATACAGTAAACGTACTTTTTTAGCTCTCTAGGGGTAGATGGCGATGGATGAGAAACACATGCCTCGCTTCCAGTAATCACTTTCAGACACAAAATGGTGAATGCTTCACTTCCTGTCAAGATTCTACCCAGCATTCTCTGATTAATTATAACTTCCTTCCTATACATTACTAATATATATGAAATGGTTTAACAGCCGTACTACCACAAAAGGACACTAGATGGTGCTACACTCCACTATAACTAATGTACCATACATTACAACTTTACACAAATCTATCACTGATTCTTCTTATTAAAGCATAAACATTATGATAGACAGCACACTCCCCGTCTGACGTCACACGACGTCACTAACAGAGTCTTCCATAGAAAACACAGAGCAAGTTCGTTCACTGGTCTTAAGAACACTTTAACCTCATTCTGTTGAAAGGTCTTGACCTCGACCTTACGGACACGATTATCTTTGCTTGGGAGTACTTTGGTGATCAGACCTAAAGGCCACATGTTCCTTAGCGTCTGACAGTCTTTCATTAGCACAACGTCTCCAGGTTTAAGATTGGGCTTTCCAGTGTGCCACTTTCTCTCACTGTGTAGAGTAGATATACATTGTTCCTTCCACCGGCTCCAGAAGGTATTGGCAAGAACTTGTACCTGTCTCCATTGTCGCTTGTAAAGATCTTTCTCACAAAACTCTCCAGCTGGAGCACCGGCAAGATTAGTCTTTTGCGTGAGCAACATGGCGGGTGTGAGGATCATCGGGTCCTCAGAGTCACTTGAAATTGGTGTCAAAGGTCTGGCATTAATGATAGCTGTAACCTCTGCCATAAAGGTCACTAAACACTCGTGAGTAAGCCTTGCAGTTCCTACTTGCAGGAAGATAGAGTCAAGAATTCTGCGGGCTATGCCTATCATCCTCTCCAGACACCTCCCATGTGAGAAGAGTGAGGTGGGTTGAAGATCCACGTGCAGTCTTGTTCACTCAAGTATCTTTGTACTGTAAGGACGTCCAAGTTAGAAGGAATTTGAAGTTCTCTTACTGCTCCCACAAAGTTTGAGCCCCTGTCAGAACGAATGAGTCTCACTGGACCCCTGATTGCTATGAAACGTCTCAGAGCATTAATAAAACTTGAAGTGTCCATTGACTCAATAACTTCAATGTGAACCGCTCTGATGGACATGCAAACGAATATAACTGCCCAGCGTTTACTGTTTGAGTGTCCCCTTTTGTGTACCGGGTGGCGACAGACCATGGACCGAAAATCAAGGCCAACATTGGTAAAAGGTGGATCCATGCTAAGTCTGTCAGGTGGTAAATTGGCCATCTTTTGCGTCTGTAACCTTCCACGAAGTTTTCTGCAGATGACACACTTGAAGAGGATCCTACTCACACATCTCTTAGCTCCGACTACCATAGTCCAGCAGCTCTTACAGCTCCTTCAGTAAACAGTCGACCCTGGTGTTTAGTTTGGTCATGGTAGTGCTGAATGAGTAAGTAGGCAATATGATGGTGACCGGGAATCACTAACGGATGTTTCTCTGAGAGTTCTAACTCGCTTTCTCTCAAACGGCCTCCTACTCTCAACATGGCATTTTCATCAAGAATTGGATCAAGTTTCTTTAAACTACTGTCTTTAGGAACAGGTTTCTGGTTGAGAATACAATTAATTTCTTTAGCAAAGACCTCTCTTTGTACAACAGATATTAACCAATTTTTAGATTGTTCTAGGTCAGTCGCTGAGTAGCCGTTTTTGCAGTGGTGCCAACCTCTGCAATTGTCTGGAGTCAGTGGTTTTTGTTTATAGGACTGAGCTATGTGGTTCAGGCAAGTAATAGCTCTAACTAATGACCTCCAGGTGGAAAACCTATTGAAACGGTGAGTTTTAAACTGGTTAAGAGAAGTTGTTGTAACTGCAGTAGATACCTGAGGGCGAATTTCCTGATCCTTGTCTGCATCTATTAACTCGAATGTGGCGGGGTCTTTAATGTTACAGTCGGTACTGCGTAGAAAGGTGGGACCTGTGAACCACGAAGTACTCTCAAGGCGGCTGGCTGCTACAGATCTGGTCGCTAGGTCTGCAGGATTACGGTCTGTGGGCACGAAATGCCATTGCTCTGGGAGGGTAGACCTCCTTATCCTCAATACTCTGTTATTGACATAGACGTAGAAACGTCTAATTTCATTATGGATGTAACCCAAAACTATTTTGCTGTCTGTATAAAACTCAGCTTTTTGAATTTCTACGTTTATCTCTGTTGCAATTAGTTCAGCTAGCTCTGTAGCCAAAACTGCAGCACAAAGCTCCAGCCTGGGTATGGTGTGCTCAGAAAGTGGTGCAAGTTTGGCTTTCCCCATTACAAACCCTATGTGGCATTGTCCTTTATTGTCTATGGTTTTCAGGTAAGCTACAGCAGCAATTGCCTTAACAGAAGCATCTGAAAACACACAAAGTTTTTGCGTCTGATAGTCTTCAGATGACAGAGGGACATATGGTCGTGGGATGTTAAGGTTAGATAAAACTGTCAGTGAGTCCTTCCACTCTGTCCATAGGTTCTTCTTGTCAGTGGGAGAGGGTGGTCCCAATCTAACGACTCACAGGTCAAGTCTCTCAGTAGTGCCTTACCCTGGATCGTAATAGGTGTTGCAAAACCTAAAGGATCGTACAGGCTATTTATGGTAGACAGGACGCCTCTACGGGTAAAGGGTTTTTCCTCTGTGTTTACTTGAAAGGTAAAGGTGTCAGATCTTAAGTCCCATAGCAAACCAAGACTGCGTTGCATGGGAAGTGAGTCTGTGCCTAGATCTAAGTCCTTTAACTCGTTAGAACGATCTTCGACAGGAAAGTCCTCCAAGACTTCTCTACTGTTGGAAGCAATCTTGTGAAGTTTTAAGTTGGAACAGGCAAGCATTGCCTGAGTCCTTTTGAGGAGACTGATAGCGGCTTCATTTGTAGGCAGTGATTTCAAGCAGTCGTCTACGTAGAAATCTCTGTCTACAAATTGTCTGACATCTGACCCATACTCTGACTCGCCTACTCTAGCAGAGTGTCTGAGGCCATATATAGCAACAGCAGGGGAAGGACTGTTGCCAAATATGTGTACCCTCATACGGTATTCTGTGATGTCTCCAGAAGGGTTGTTGTCCTTGAACCAGAGAAATCTCAGAAAGTTACGGTGTTCTTCTTTAACAAGAAAGCAGTAGAACATTTGTTGTATGTCTGCCATGAACGCAACTGAATCTTTGCGAAAGCGAAGAAGCACCCCTAACAGTCTGTTGTTAAGGTCAGGGCCGAGAGAAGGACATCATTTAGAGAGACACCCTCATGCTTGGCGCTAGAATCGAACACCACTCTAATCTGCCCTGGCTTCTTAGGGTGGTAAACCCCGAATATGGGTAAGTACCAGCATTCTTCTGTGTCTTTGAGGTCTGGGGTATCTCAGCATGACCGTTCTGGAATATTTTCTCCATGAAGGAAAAGAAATGTTCACTCATCTCTGGTTTCCTTTGGAGATTGTGTCTTAGGGACGAGAGGCGTTTATGTGCTAGTTCTCGGTTGTTAGGCAAACGTCGTCTTTGAGGTCTAAAGGGAAGAGGTGCAACCCAGCTATTAGTCACATCTTTCTCTATACTCTTTTCCATAAGTTCTAAGAAGAGTCTATCCTCTATGGACATTGCTACCTGGTCATCTTCCTTTGTCCTCTTAAACACTGTGCTTCCTAAGTCATTTTGGTCGTCGTCGTAGGTGTTGTTGTGTGGTAGCTCTTTTATGAGGATGTGATTCTGACAGGGTTGGAGAAGAGAAGGACGACCATTCTCGAAGGTACTAGTGAGCAGGTTATTAACAGATGCCGGTTTGTGAGCACCCCCTAGGCAAACATCACCTATAATGACCCACCCGAGGTCTAGTTTTTGGGCATATGGGGCGTTTTGGGAACCGTTTATCAGTTTTCTAACTTTATGGACTTGCAAGATATCTCTCCCAAGAAGTAAGATTATCTGAGCCTGATCGTCTAGTTCTGGTATGAGATGTGCTATGTGCTTTAAGTGAGTGTGGTGAGCTGCTGCGTCTGGTGTGGGAATCTCTGACCTGTTGTCTGGCATATGGTTGCACTCTATTATGGTCGGTAAGGGTAGGCATGTCTTACCATCCATAGATTCAATTTGTAGCCCGTCAGCTCTTCTCCCCGCCGTTTCCACTGTACCTGCACACGTTCTAAGGGAGTAAGGGCTGCTCGGGCTTTTAAGGTTTAGAATGTCAAAAAACACAGATCTCGCTAGTGACCTATTACTCTGATCATCCAAAATGACGTAGAGCTTGACCGCTTTGTCTCTGCGTCCTTTTGGGTAAACTCTCACAGGACAGATTTTGGAGCAGGATCTGCCGCCTGTAGTTCCTTTGCAGACTTCAGTACACTGTGAAGTGATTGCCATGGCGTCTGTACTAGAGTCTTTGGCTTCCCTGCCTTGCTCTGTGTCACCATGCACAGGTGGGAGGGTTCTTGGAGTAGGCCTTGGGTGTAGAGCTGTGTTGTGCTCTGTGTTGCCACACTCTGTACACTTGACACTGACCTTGCAGTCCTTGGCGAAGTGCGTAGATGAAGAGCAGCACTTGAAACAATGTTGTTCTCCTTGAGGAAAGCTTTGCGCTCCTGGATAGTCTTTGTCCTGAAGGCTCTGCATTTCTGTAGAGGATGTGGCATCTTATGTAGAGGGCAGAACTTTGTAGGGTCGCTGTCTCGATCCTCTAGTTGAGACTCTGTAAACCTTTGGAAGAAATGTTAGTTTTGTGCACGGCTACTGGAGCTCTGGTTGTTTGGGGCCAAAGGAAGTGGAATAAGACACTGGAAAAATGAAACTGGGATCATCTTTCATTCTTGCTTGTCTGTCTACAAAGTCTACAAACTCACTAAAGGGTGGAAAAGGCACATTGCGATCTCGTTTGTAGTTACAGCCATGAGTGATCCATCTTTCGTGTAACTCATAAGGAAGTTTTTGTGCTAAGGAGTGAATCCCTCTGGCAGAGTCAAGATAAGAAAGGCCAGGTAAGTCTCCTTCTGCTTTAGCCACTCGTAACTCCATACACAGATCACTGAATTCTCTGAGCCTTTGATAACCTCTGCTGGGCATTTTTGGGAAGTCTTCTATCCTTTTAAACAGTGTATTCTCTATAGCTTCTGGTGAACCATAACACCTATCCAGTCTGTCCCATATGTTTGTAAGGCCTATCTCAGGGTGATTTATATTAATGTCTCTGATCCTTATGGCCTGTTCAGCAGACTCATTGCCGAGCCACTTTACGAGGAGGTCTATCTGTTCCCTGCAGGATAGATCTAGACCATGAATAGCACTCTGGAAAGAGGATCGCCACGCCCTGTAGTGTTGAGGGCGATCACTAAATTTGACAAGACCTTGGGTAACTAACTCACGTTTCGCAAGGAATTTTGCAAAGTCTATAGTAGCCTGATTGTGATTGGGTAGGTTGCTGGTGTATTTTGGTGCGGTGTATAGGCATACCTGATAGAAGTCTCCTCTTTAGGTGTGTTGGGCTCATACCTGCTTAAGGTTGGCATTTCATACGGACTCGTTGCATACACCTTTGGAGTGAAGGCAGGTGTTTGGTAGTTGTATGAAGGCTGGGTACCTTGTGGAATAGAAGGTTGGTTGGGACGGGAAAGTCTGGCACTCTGTCAGACCTTTCTTGCTTGTCGCACTGGGTTCCGAGGTCGTCTCGTCTTTGCTTTATCTGTTGTGACTCACCGACGTCCTGTTTGGTTTCTTTTTGTGGATGCTGCTTGGGTTATTGCTGGTGGACATATTCTGAGGTTCGTTGCGTTGCATCTTGATTGTCTTCCTCTAAACTCGGCATGCTTCTACATTCCTTTGACTCAATGTAGACAGCTGCTTCTAATGCTTCTGCTTCTGCAATGGCAACGGCAACATCTCGGTCCACTGCCAGCCTCTCCATGTTAGCTTCTAAGATAGCTTGCTGTAATTTCAGGGACGTCTCCTGCTGAGCTAGCTCGGTCTTTGCTTTTTCATCTGTAGCTCTTGGTCTGCGAATGCGACCCTGGCTCTTGCTGCTTCCGCTTTCGAACGGGCTATGGCTGCTGCATTTGCGACAAATGACTTGGATGAGCTTGCTTGTGATCTTGTTTTGATTGAAGATGTCTCACTGTGAGGCATGGCTGCGGGGAAGAAACTGTCTTGCTGTATAGAGACCGCTCGTGTCGATGCTGCGCGCCTCTGTGTAGCTTGGCTGCTTGCTTCGCCTGCCGCAGGTATGTTTCTTTAAAGTTTCTGACTATGGATGCTGTGTAGCCCCGGGCTGTACAGACTTCGCAGTCAGCTTATCTTCCTCTCGGAGGTCGGCTTAAAAATTTCACTGTTCTGTCCGAAGACATCGAGCTAAACCTTCTTGTCTCACAAACTTGGATACCATATTTATTTTGATCAATTTTATTAAGACAAGCCAGGTGAAACTGTAATACAGTAAAAACAAACTTCATAAACATCACATTGCATGCATAACAGCATTTTCATTACTTGATGATACAGTAAACTTACTTTTTTAGCTCTCTAGGGGTAGATGGCGATGGATGAGAAACACATGCCTCGCTTCCAGTAATCACTTTCAGACACAAAATGGTGAATGCTTCACTTCCTGTCAAGATTCTACCCAGCATTCTCTGATTAATTATAACTTCTTCCTATACATTACTAATATATATGAAATGGTTTAACAGCCGTACTACCACAAAAGGACACTAGATGGTGCTACACTCCACTATAACTAATGTACCATACATTACAACTTTACACAAATCTATCACTGATTCTTCTTATTAAAGCATAAACATTATGCTAGACAGCACACCTGCAAACCTGGCCTGTTAGAGGGTCCTGTGGTCCAGGGTTGGGAACCACTGCTGTAAAGGGTAGATCTAAAAAGCGCCATGGGGGGGGGGGTGGAAGCATGTTACAGCTAGTGGGGTCCAGACAGGCCTTACAAGCCGTTAATTGGTGTGGGAATCCCTCCTGCAGGTGTACTAGTGATCTGTAAGGTGCGCATGGCTCTTATGCCTCCATTCGTGATGAGGATTTGGTGATCATCTAGGATTGTTTAATGAAAAGGCAGCCATACCCAAAACGGTCTATACAGAGGTACATATACAGGGTTATTCAGAGAGCCCCCAAATGTCCTCCCGTTCCCTGCATTTCGGCTAGTTCTGTTTGCTGACCCTGCGGTGAATTCATCATTCACCACAGGATCCCCGAAGTGCAGCAAATGGACCGCCAAGCGCATCCGACGATCTGCCACAAAACTACAGAATCGAGTGGGGGGGGGGGGGAGCAGACGACCCGCAGAAAATAAATATGTAGGAAATGTAACAGTGAATATATGTTTACAGGCGCATTCTGTATATAGTCATTATGTTACTTGTTTACAGGTGCATTCTGTATACAGTCATGTTACATGTTTACAGGTGCATTCTGTGTATATAGTCGCTATGTTACATGTTTACAGGTGCATTCTGTATATAGTCACTGTGTTACAGGTTTACAGGTGCATTCTGTGTATATAGTCGCTATGTTACATGTATAGAAACATAGAAAATGTCGGCAGATAAGAACCTTTCGGCCCATCTAGTCTGCCCAATTACATGGATACTTTACCTGGATTTATCTTTTGTTTAGGATAGCCTTATGCCTATCCCATGCTTGCTTAAATTCAATTACTGTTTTGGCCTCTACCACTTCAACTGGAAGACTGTTCCATGTATCCACCACCCTCTCAGTAAAATAATGCTTCCTGATGTTACTTTTAAACCTTTGCCCCTCTAATCTAAGACTATGTCCTCTTGTTTTGCTACTTTGTTTCCTTTTAAATATACTCCCTTCCTCTACCTTGTGGATTCCCTTTACGTATTGAAATGTTTCTATCATATCTCCTCTGTCTCGTCTTTTTTCCAAGCTGTACATGTTAAGATCATTAAGCCTTTCCTGGTAACTTTTCTCCTTCAAGCCGTACACCATTTTAGTAGCCCTTCTCTGAACTCTCTCTAAGAGGTCTATATCCTTCTGGAGATACGGTCTCCAGTACTGCACACAGTACTCCAAGTGAGGTCTCACCAGTGCTCTGTACAGTGGCATGAGCACTTCCCTTTTCCTACTGCTAATACCTCTCCCTACACAACCAAGCATTCTGCCAGCATTTCCAAGCATTCTGCCAGCATTTCCTGCTGCTCTATTACATTGACTACTTACCCTTAGTTCCTCTGAAATAATAACCCCTAAATCCCTTTCCTCAGATGTATCAAATATTCTATATTCAGCCCTTGGGTTTTTACGTCCCAGGTGCATTATCCTGCACTTATCCACATTAAAACTCAATTGCCACAACTCCGACCATTTTTTTAGTTTGCCTAAATCATTTGTCATTTGGCTGATCCCTCCAGGAACGTCAACTCTGTTGCAAATCTTTGTGTCATCAGCAAAAAGACCTACTTTTCCATTAATACCTTCTGCAATATCACTAATAAAAATATTAAAGAGAATGGGTCCAAGTACTGACCCCTGAGGTACCCCACTGGTAACAAGACCTTGCGCCGAATAAACTCCATTTACCACAACCCTCTGTTGTCTGTCACTCAGCCACTGCCTAATCCATTCAACAATATTGGAATCCAAGCTCAAAGATTGCAATTTATTGATAAGCCTTCTATGCGGAACAGTATCAAAAGCCTTACTGAAATCTAAATAAGCAATGTCTACTGCACCACCTGTGTCTATTATTTTTGTTACCCAATCAAAAAAATCAATAAGATTAGTTTGGCATGATCTCCCTGAGGTAAACCCATGTTGTTTCTGATCCTGTAATCTATGTGTTTTTAGATGTTCAACAATCCTTTCCTTTAACATGGTTTCCATTAATTTCCCCACTACTGACGTAAGACTAACTGTCCTATAGTTTCCAGATTCCTCCCTACTACCCTTCTTGTAAATGGGCACAACATTTGCTAATTTCCAGTCTTCTGGGACGACTCCCGTTAACAGATTTATTTAACCAATCCTTGTTAACGGTTTTGCTATTATATCACTGAGCTCTTTTAATAATTTAGGGTGGATCCCATCAGGCCCCATTGACTTATTTGTCTTTACTTTAGAAAGCTGCTGTAGAACCTCCTCCTCTGTAAACTGATATGTAATTGTCTCGTTAGTGTTTCCTCCTAACTGAGGTCCCTTTTTTGTTTACAGGTGCATTCTGTATATAGTCACTGTGTTACATGTTTACAGGTGCATTCTGTATATAGTCACTGTGTTACATGTTTATAGGTGCATTCCGTATTGAGGTATGTTAATATGGAGCTCTTAAGGGACTTTAGACTGGTGGAAGATTTGATGGCGTCTGGGAGGTTATTCCATAATTGTGGTGCTCTGTAGGAAAATGAGGATCGAGTCACTTTCTTTTTGTATTGTGGTATTGCAAGTAAGGTGCAGGTCCTGGATCGGAGGTTATAGGATGAGGGAACTGCTGGGGGAAGCAGCCTATTCAGGTAGGGTGTCAGCTTCCCAGAAAACCTCTTAAACACCAGGTTGGAAAGGTGAAGAGTGCGTCTAGATTCCAGTGACGCCCAGTTTAGTTCTTTTAACATGTCACAATGGTGGGTCATGTAGTTACATTGTAGCACAAAGCGGCAGAATGAGTTATACAATGTAGTAAGTTTCTGAAGGTGTGTTTGCGGGGCGGCTGCGTACACTACATCTCCGTATTCAATAGCCGGCATAAGCATTTGTTGTACAATCTGCTTTCTTACCGCGGGGCTCAGGCAGGATTTGTTTCTGTACAGGGCACCTAGTTTGGGGTAAAGTTTAGATGAGAGTTTTTCGATGTGGGGCCAAAGAAAGATTTGGGTCCAACCACATACCTAGATATTTGAGAGAAGTGACTGTTGTCAGCGTGCCATTTGATTTTGTCCTGACACATATAATTTCATTTATGTAATTTAGGTTTTGTTCCAAAGAGCATCGTAACCGTTTTGTCAGTATTTAGAAAGTTTGTGTTTGATCCACTTTTCTACCTCTGAATTGTTTTTGCAGCACGGCCTCCAGCTGCGGGAGATTTGGTTTGCTGGTATAGATCAGTGTCGTCTGCGTACATGTGTACAGTTGAGGCTTTGCAGACGTTGAGCAGATCCTTTATGAATAGCGGGGGGCCGAGTATCGAGCCTTGGGGTACACCGCACGTGTGTGTATCTCTATCTCCCTTTAACACGGACCCAATCACAGCACAACATTAAACAAACCTAAAAAGCTTGTGTGTTCTCTGCATGATGTCATTCCATCCAGACCCGCCAACACCAATCCCTCGTGATAAAACAAGCATTTTCTTTCTTTCTTTCCATCCATCGATGTCACACTTTTAGCCAGTTGTTGCAGACTTCCCCCTCCTGCCCGGAGTGCGTGCACTTTACTTAACGGCTCCCTGCGAGTCGCACGGCGGTGCGTGGCAGATTCGGGACTCTGCGCCGGGACACGGGCAAAGCTACATTCGTTCAGAACAGGAGGCGGACGTCAGCGGTTTGCGTGTCATTCTCTTATCCGCATTCGTATACTCGCACAATGTGTGTTGCACGTGTATCGATAGGGACTCTTTAAAAGGGTTTATGTGGCAAATAATTTGTGTTTACCATAGAAATGGCGCGTTTTTAAAAAAAATAAATAAAATAACATTTAAAAAAAATGGATGCAATTCCAATTCTGTCACGGTGCGGCCGCTGAATAATTTGGCGCTCTGCTATTAGGGTTAGAAATTGGGGTAAGGTACAATTTCAGCTTCTTTTGGGGTTAGATTTAACTCAACCCTAATATTCTTCTCCACTTTTGCTTTATTTTTACGCTGCAGATTCTGCCCCTTCTTTTGATGCTTCCATGAAAAAGGTCAGCGGCCGAACCACATTTTTCTATCCCTAACTCTAGCTTCAGCTGTTTTTTTTTTTTTTTTTTTTGTAGGATGCAGATAGTTTTGTTTTGGGTTAATGTGACGCAAACCGCTCTCTTCCGCCTGTCCTGCTCTCCAGACACCCCCTCGTTGCGGTCCTCAGCTCCTCAAGCCACTTGACCCGCTTGCTTCTGCCTGCTGGGAGACCTGGGCTGGGTGGCAGGGATCTGTGCCAGTGCTGGGCCGCAGTATACAGCAACCTCTGGGGACCTGCAGGGTGTTCGCTCGCTCTTCTGATTCAATCTCTTAACCTGTAGCCCCGATGTTAGGTCCGTCTTTCAGATGGCCGCTCGATGCCTTCTGGTGGTGAGTGCAGAGGAATAACAACCCAGACAAGCTGCATGTATCAACCAACTGAGAAAACCATATTTATGTGGTCCAACAGGGATCATTTACAGGGATCATTTACATAAACCAAACCCCCTTAGAAACCCCTGGAGCATAATTACCCAAACATTGACTTCTTGGAACTCTGATTATTTGTTCCAATAGATCAGTGTCCCAGACTCTTGACTCCTCAAACAGATGAACAGCATTCTTGCATAATCAGATTACTCAAACCGAATTACATTCTACACAAAAGAAAAGGTCTGCACCTCCAAAACATTTAAAATCGTGGGAATAAAAGTCTTGGTTTGAAGCAGGGAGCGCTATGTCAATTCCATGACAGTTAATAAATGAACAATGTAACTAACAAATGTCTCTTTCTCTTCTCTATGCTGTCTGCGTGATCCAGGAGTCAGCCCAAGGTAAGATACAGTGTCTCTGTGTGTGTGTCTCTGTGTGTGTGTCTCTGTGTGTGTGTCTCTGTGTGTGTGTCTCTGTGTGTGTGTCTCTGTGTGTAAGGCTAGGCGACCACTGGGTCCATATTTGTGCGATCATCCGATTTATTGTCTGAAGTCGTTCGACCGATCCCACATCATGCAGGTGAATCAGCCCTCTTCTACTGCGTCCGACCATTGACGGACGATTTTATGCGATTACAACAGACTAGCGATCTTACCCATTTCAATGGGAGTTATTGGACGATCTGGTACAAGTTTACATGAAAAGGCTGAATTGCATAGTTAAACCGCCGTGCCGTGGCAGGGAAACGTGTAAAAGATGCATTGTGTAGTATAACCAATGTGTGCAGTGGAAACGTGGAACGATAGACTGTATAAGAAAACCGCCGTGCATGAAGCCCATAGGATTCAATGGGAAAAAAAAATTATTTAAATTTTTTTGCAGGCGACGTTTTAGGTTCCAATTCTTAAGACGAGTTTTTTTTTTTTCTTGGCGAGCGGCTGCATTCGGTGTTGCTGTCTCTGGTGCTGAAGCCTATTCAGCAACAGGGACAAGGGTGTTAATTCCCCCCCCCCCCCTGCTGCCTGGCGAGGGTTTTTTCTTTTTTGGGGGCTGTCCTTGATGCTGAACATCGAGTTTCAGCACCTAAAGGTAGTTTTTTTTTTTTTCTCCTGACCCATTGGCCAGCCTGTCCATCGGTCGACATGGGTCGTCCAGACTCTTACAGTGGACGACACTGGGAGCCGATGGCGTTGTCCGTAGTTGGGGGACCAAGTCGGTGCCGGTGGCTTCCTGTAGGGAAAGTCCATGGTTTTCGTGGAGTCTATGGCCGTATCTTTGTGCTGCATGGACATGAAGCCCCTTACTTTTCTACCCCTCAGGTGAAGACTCTTCCCCTGCCGGTTCCCATCATATCTTTATCAGTTTATCAGATAAATCCCCATTTTCTCCCCAGTTGAGAACGTTTAATACACTGCTGGAGTGTCACGAATCCCATCTGTCTGTCTTTGCAGGTCTTTGCCTACGATTACTGCTTCTGGTCTATGGACGAGTCGGTGGAGAAGTTTGCAGGTAACATCTTCTGTAATCCTTTAAATAATAAATGAAGAAAAAGTTTGGATCAATGATAAACCCAGCTCCCACGGTGCTCGGCTGGCAGCCTCTAGGCGCACGCATACAGACACTGGGTGGACAAGTTGGCTAATCATAGACTAGTGATGGCTAACCCAGGTGGTTTGTAACTACACGCCACATGATGCTCAGTGAGCTGTCAAGGAACTATCCCAAGGGGTTGAGTTGACCGTCCCGCTCGTCCTTAGATGTGTCTGCCCTCTCTCCTGGTCAGTGTGTAGTCACTACAGCATTTCAGTATCGCCCCAGCGGGCACAGCATGTGGTGAGGTTGCCCCAGCGGGCACAGCATGTGGTGAGGTTGCCCCAGCAGGCACAGCGTGTGGTGAGGTTGCCCCAGCAGGCACAGCGTGTGGTGAGGTTGCCCCAGCAGGCACAGCGTGTGGTGAGGTTGCCCCAGCAGGCACAGCATGTGGTGAGGTTGCCCCAGCGGGCACAGCGTGTGGTGAGGTTGCCCCAGCAGGCACAGCGTGTGGTGAGGTTGCCCCAGCAGGCACAGCGTGTGGTGAGGTTGCCCCAGCAGGCACAGCATGTGGTGAGGTTGCCCCAGCAGGCACAGCGTGTGGTGAGGTTGCCCCAGCGGGCACAGCGTGTGGTGAGGTTGCCCCAGCGGGCACAGCGTGTGGTGAGGTTGCCCCAGCGGGCACAGCGTGTGGTGAGGTTGCCCCAGCGGGCACAGCGTGTGGTGAGGTTGCCCCAGCGGGCACAGCGTGTGGTGAGGTTGCCCCAGCGGGCACAGCGTGTGGTGATTTCTAATTCTGATACCTGTGCTCGGAGACCGCTTCCAGGAATTCAAGGTGGAGTATCAGGTCCTCCTGCTGAACGAGACCCTCCCTGCAATACTTCCCCTTCACTTGCACACTGTCAGCAGCCAGGGGACAGGATGGTTCTATTCTTTAATGCAAGCTTTATTTCCTTGGCGGGAAACGCCACAAATCGCTTCTTGGAAGACGAGACCGTCAGTGTGCACAGGCTGTGACCGTTGCACTGGTTTCCATGGCGATTGCTGCACTATTATTACTATGCCTTTGATTTTAATAAGTCGCCCCTAGTTAAGACCAGAACGGAACCATCTTGGTTGTTTACACGTTCCGTCCGTTTCTGCGCTTTCGTCCAAACAGAGACTTCTTTTTTGTGAGTGACTTCAACTCTCATCATCCCCGGTTGCTGCTGTTGTGTGCACGGCATTGTGGTAAACGGGGTGGAACAAAATCAGGTGCCCCTGAGGAAGGGGATGATCTGCCACATGCCAGCTATTCAAGACGTTGAATATATTGACATACTGAGGGTTATATGTAATAAGTGAAAGTGCGGCGGTCGTGTAAGACACGGCGTCTGCACTCGTGCATCAATGGTCGATGCCCGGCACATCTGCACCACACGCAACGATCCGATTATTGGTGAATTAATGATCATTAATTTACTAACGACTCGCGCCCAGAAGTTTCTGTGTGGATCAATTCTGTCTCCCAAAATGTGGGCGACATCGCACGGGGCTTATTCACCAAGCGGCGCATTGAAACGTCAATCTTGGGTGAAAGTAATTAAACTGACGCGTTTCCAAACTTGAACAATAATAAATCGGCTATTTTGTCCTAAAATGTGCTGTTCTCCTAAGATTCTCCATTCACGCAATTATGCGAATTTTATATTTATTTCTCGGTATATTCTGAGCAAAAAAGTGACTTGACCCAATGATGCACGTTTTGCTCATGGCCATGTCTGCTCCTTCGTGCAGAATTAATCTGCCGCGTCTTCTGTTCCTCGGCTTGTTTTCTGCTGTGATCTTTCTTTTATCCTTAATCTTAATTTGTTTGGCCTATTATTCCATTTTACCTTTTTTTTTTTTTTTCTGGTCTCCATTGAAAGCGTTACCTGGCGTTTTTTATTTACTTTATGCCTCAGCATTTCTTATTTTATTCTTTTGCTTTGTTTATACCATTTTTATGCTTTTGTCCGTTGTTGCAGTGTCACGAGATAAAACGGGCAAAAGCGTATAAATAATAATCTGAGTTTATCAACCCTGTTTTTTTTTTTTTTGTTTTTTTTAAAGGTTCTAAATATATCAATGTTTTAGCTTTTTTTTATTTTCTGTGCTTTTGGCTGTCGTATCTCATGACATTTCAATCTTCAATGGCCAAAAGTGTTTAGATTTTATTTTTTTAAAGTCTGAATGCTATGAGATACAACGGCCGACAGATGGATTAACCATAACGCTGCAGTGCTATGGGATACTTTTTTTTTCTAGGGTTTGGCTGTTGTAGTCCCATTGCATTTCAATTTTTTTTTTTTTTTTTTTTTAATCCTCCATTTTTGTGCTTCCAGACGATGCTCTAGGACAGCGCTGACCTTTTTTCAGCTCTTCCACCCATATGTCATGCAGTGCATTCTCCCGCCAGCTGCAGACACATAAACAGAGCTTTTAATTATCTATTCTACGGTTTGTAAAACCTGATGCCGGCAGCGGATTCATTCAGGTTTTAATTTTTTTTTTTCTCAGATGGGGAACAGGTTTATTTTGGTGTTGCTGCCGTAAAATTAACGAATGGGGGGGGGGGGGTAAAAAACAAGCCCCGATACGACTTTCATATTTATTAAAATAAATATTTGGTTTTATTTATTTTAGAAAAATAATTTCCTTTTTGTTCGCGCGCTGTGCCCGATTTGCACTCGCTCGCTGTGTTGCCCGATTTGCACTCGCTCGCTGTGTTGCCCGATTTGCACTCGCTCGCTGTGTTGCCCGATTTGCACTCGCTCGCTGTGTTGCCCGATTTGCACTCGCTCGCTGTGTTGCCCGATTTGCACTCGCTCGCTGTGTTGCCTATTTGCACTCGCTCGCTGTGTTGCCCGATTTGCACTCGCTCGCTGTGTTGCCCTATTTGCACTCGCTCGCTGTGTTGCCCGATTTGCACTCGCTCGCTGTGTTGCCCGATTTGCACTCGCTCGCTGTGTTGCCCGATTTGCACTCGCTCGCTGTGTTGCCCGATTTGCACTCGCTCGCTCTGTTGTTCCTGTTTTTTTTGAAGACACGGTATTGTTTTTGTGCATGACGTGAATACTGTATTCTGCATTCTGGGACGGGATTGGTCTACACAATGTATTTAATGTCATTCCTGGGCTCTCACCTCCTGCAGGTCAAGATGTTGTGTTCCAGAGCCTCGGGGAGGACATCCTGCAGAATGCCTTTCAGGGTTACAACGCCTGTATCTTTGCCTATGGACAAACTGGTGAGTCTATAGGCCACTCTGATATACACATGGTATAGGTTTCCTCATGGGAGGGATCAGGCTGATATACACATGGTATAGGTTTCCTCATGGGTGGGATCAGACTTATATGCACATGGTATAGGTTTCCTCATGGGATGGATCGGAGTGATCTGCACATGGTATAGGTTTCCTCATGGGAGGGATCGGAGTGATATACACATGGTGGAGGGATCAGACTGATATACACATGGTATAGGTTTCCTCATGGGAGGGATCAGAGTGATATACACATGGTGGAGGGATCAGACTGATATACACATGGTAGAGGTTTCCTCATGGGAGGGATCGGATTGATATGCACATGGTATAGGTTTCCTCATGGGTGGGATCAGACTGATATGATTCTGGGTTTCTTTGTTCCGCTGTGAACCTAGTGAGTAAACATACCCTTTAAGGAGCTGGCCTCGCTTCATTTTACTAGATGAATCGCCTCGTAGACCATCGTTGTCTTCACCTTTTTTCTTGGCCTTTCACCTGTGCACCTTGTGATAGATGGATGTGCCTGGACCTTGCATTCAGCACCTTGCTGACTTGGCTGCTTTTTGTAATGTACTGCTCGGTTTCTTTTCAGGCTCCGGGAAGTCCTACACCATGATGGGTTCGGTGGACCAGCCCGGCATCATACCCAGACTGTGCAGCACCTTGTTTGAACGGACGCAGGCTGCGGAAAACGACGAGCTTAGCTTCAAAGTAGAGGTCTCCTTCATGGAGATATACAACGAGAAAGTGCGGGACCTTCTGGACCCCAAAGGGTATGGATCCTTCCCATTAAAATGTTATCGTTTTTTTGACATCTATGGACACTCTTAAGCCTTTGCATTTGGTCTCATTCTGACGCTGTCCGTCTGTGCACCTGGTCACTAACCTGGAATCCCATCATCTCGTTCTCAGGAGCCGCCAGTCCCTAAAAGTCCGGGAACACAAAGTGCTGGGCCCTTATGTCGATGGTCTTTCCAAACTGGCTGTCTCAAGCTACAAGGTAGGAATTGGGAATCTTTTGGGCTTCCATAAACTCCTATAGATATCTTATTTTTGGGCGCAGCACTTTGTCCCTCACCAGGATGCATGTGGGAGCAAAATCTTGGCCACGGATAAAGGCTGACTGAAGTCTGCGCACAAAAGGACTCCAAGAAGTTAGGGCAGGGATCAATAACCTTGGCTCGTCCAGATGCTTTTGAGCTACATCTCCAATGATGCTCCGCCTCTCATTAGATTGGCTCAGCCTCATGGGAAATGTAGTTGCAAAACATCTAGAGGGCCAAGGTTGCTGACCCTGGCCTTAAGGCTGCTTCTCCAAAGAGAGCTGTTTTGTCAACCATCAGTGGGACCAGATGTTCTGTCCACTTCTTGGCCAGTTTCCGGCCTCCAGGATTAACGAGAGACAGTGGTTGAGACGTCGGGTCCACGTCTGGTAGAATGAAGTCTGCTTTTGGGAATTTCGTTGTTTCTGTGTGTTCTCCTTAATGTTTTGGGGTTTAGCCTGATGTTTCGCTGTGAATTAAGAAGCCGTTCTGTCTCTCTCTAGGACATTGAGTCTCTCATGTCGGAGGGGAACAAATCTCGCACGGTAGCCGCAACTAACATGAACGAGGAGAGCAGCCGATCGCACGCGGTCTTCAACATCATCCTGACGCACACGCTCTATGACACCCAGTCAGCGGTGAGTGGTCACCTTGGATACAGATTCAGTCTCTTTAAATCCTGAGACCTCATCCTGCACTGAGCTGGGGCTAGCGGCGAGACGAGTGATTGCCCTTGGTTGGCTGTGTCTCACCCTACTCGCTCATACTAGGGTCATTGCACAGATCCAAGAAATGTGGATCTTGGATGATCTGACCACGGGCCTCAGTAATACCACCTCTATATAGGTTATGGACCTCGTGGATTATCTATGAGGAATCTCTACAGAAAGATATTGGATTTTCTCCTTTCCCGTCCTTTATTATTTATTAACTCTCCCCTCCCCACCCCCCCCCCCCCCCCTTCTCGTTTTTTCCGTTGGTTTTGTGGATGTGTTTTGGTTAGTGTTGCAAATGAATCTGAGGATCAATCTCCATCTGAATGAGTACGTGCCTATGCTGCGCCTTATGCTTCTCGTTTGAGTATTATAAAGTTGTTGTGTTTTTTTAAATAGTTTGCTGGTTAAAAGCAATATAATATAATATATATATATCTCTCACCTTGTCATCGAGATGTAAAAGAGCTGTGATATGAATCAACGCTACAAGAATAAGGTTAAATCTCCCATATTTGTATTGGAGTTATACGGTCTTCTTTAATTGATGTGATGGTACTGGGGTGTTCAGAATTTATATATTTTAGCTCATACATTTAACGATTTTAACCCTTTAAAGATTTCAACACAAGGTTTTTAACCCTCAGCTCTGTTAATTATGGGAGTTTAGTTCACAATATATCGCTGGAGTCTAAACGCACCTTCACCTTTGCAACCTGGTGTTTAAGAGCTTTTCTGGGAAGCTACCATCCTACCTGAATATGCGGCTTCCCCCAGCAGCTCCCTCATCCTATAACCTCCGATCCAGGACCAGCACCTTACTTGCAATACCACAATACAAAAAGAAAATGGCTCGATCCTCATTTTCCTACAGAGCACCACAAATATGGAATAACCTCCCAGACGCCATCAAATATTCCCCCAGTCTAACGTCACTCAAGAGATCTCTATTAACAAACCTCAATACAGAATGCACCTGTAAACATGTAACACAGTGACTATACAGAATTCACCTGTAAACATGTAACACAGTGACTATATACAGAATGCACCTGTAAACATGTAACATAGTGACTATATACAGAATGCACCTGTATACATGGAACACAGTGACTATACAGAATTCACCTGTAAACATGTAACACAGTGACTATATACAGAATGCACCTGTAAACATGTAACATAGTGACTGTATACAGAATGCGCCTGTAAACATGTAACATAGTGACTATATACAGAATGCGCCTGTAAACATGTAACATAGTGACTATATACAGAATGCACCTGTAAACATGTAACACAGTGACTATATACAAAATGCGCCTGTAAACATGTAACACAGTGACTATATACAGAATGCACCTGTAAACATGTAACAAAGTGACTATATACAGAATGCTCCTGTAAACATGTAACACAGTGACTATATACAGAATGTTCCTGTAAACATGTAACACAGTGACTATATACAGAATGCTCCTGTAAACATGTAACACAGTGACTATATACAGAATGCACCTGTAAACATGTAACACAGTGACTACATTTCCTACATATTTATTTTCTGGGTTAATCTGTATATTTGTGTTTTTAATATCTTGCATTTTATTACTTTGTAACGACTGTAACAATTCAATGTTTCTTGAACCCAGGACATACTGAAAACGAGAGAAATCTCAATGTATTCTTCCTGGTAAAATACTTTTATAAATATTTAAATAAATAAATATGGCCATAAATTGCTGAAGCCTGTCACAGCGCCAATGTATCCCACCACAGGTCCTATTCTTATCTCCTAATGACTGCCTTAGATTGTGAACTAAACTCCCGTCATTTTTTAACAGAGCGCCGGGTTGAAAACCCTTGTAAAAAGAAAATCTTTAATGGGTTAAAATATGTTGACCTCTAGAAAGGGTTAAGAGTTGTCAGCGTGTGTTTTTGTTCCCTAGGAATGCATCCTTTCAATAAACTTGCTGCTGTAGGTATTTCAGGTTTTGGCACCCGGCATGGTCCGTACCTTATTTTAGAAGTATGGTGGGTTCGTGCCAGCGATGGAAACTTTGTATATATAATTTTATTTTTTTATATTGAGTGTGCAACTGGGCCTGTTTCTAAATTTCTGCTTTTTCTGTATTGCAAAAGTTTAAACTTTTCAGTCCATTGCAGATTTTACCTTGAAATGTCGGTAACGGAGCGACACGTTGACCATCTTTTGCAGTAAAGAAAAAGTATTTGGAACAGACCCCGTTGTGCGCCCCAAAATGTTCTGTGAAACGTCTCTGCTATAGCTGGCACCGGGGCCTGAAATCTGTAAATCAGCGTGTGACGTTTAGTCTCCGTATGTGATATAAACAATATGGCCTGCGACAATCCACCTGGTACTGGAGGGTGTGTTTGTGTTTAAGTGTATCAGAGCAAGCTCAAATTCCATAGCGTGGAGGATCATTCTACGGATTAGTGCCAGTGGTGCCCCCTGGTGGTGGAAGTGACTGGGTACACCTTTCCGGTGATGGGCTCAGTGCCAACAGAAACAGAAAGAGAGCTGTCATCGCGCACAGAGAAAAGTCAATCGGAGCCCTGTGTACATTGCTAGTGTCAACAGCCCCTCGCTCTTAGATTGTCCTCGCAACGCACAGAGTAAATACATCACATTTCTCTCCTGTGTATTAGACCAGGGCTGGACTCTCGCTGCACAGATCCTCTTCCCTGGAGCCAGGCGCTCTCTGCTCCGGGAACATAAATCATTTTTGGTGTTCGTTTGGGTAATTCTGTTAACACTTTTTGATGTAAAAACAGATTTTAGATTTGCTGACGTCTAACGAAAACAATGAGGGATTTCCCTGTGTTATTATTTTTTTTTTATCTCTTGACACGTCCGTCCTTGACGCTTCAGATGCCACTTTTCCCAATAAAAAATAAAATTTTAATGAGCGTGTGTGGAGTTTTTTTTTTAACCTCTACCCCTCCCCTTCCTCCTTTTTTAGACATCTGGTGAAAAAGTGAGTAAATTAAGTTTGGTGGATTTAGCCGGCAGCGAGAGAGCGACGAAGACTGGCGCCGCCGGGGAACGCCTGAAAGAAGGGAGCAACATCAACAAGTGAGACCTGAAAGCTCCACAATCCAGTCTGTAATGTCGGTTTATACATTACTGGCGAGTAAAGGCGTGCGATATAAACATACTTCCTTTTATGCAATGCCAAGCGTGCAATCTCATAGACATTACTGCAAGGTGCTACATGGACTGGGGTGGCCAAATATGTTAATTCTTCAAAGACTGGATAATGGAACGTTTATTTGGACATCAGCACTTGCAATGTTTCACTTCTCACAAGGAGGCTTTATCAAGATACTCGAAGCCTCCTTGTGGGAAGTGAAATTTTGTGCTTTTTTTTTGTGTGCTTGGTCTATCCGGTCTACATTTGGGTGCCCTGATAATGGCTCATTTGTATGGACATCCTTACACAACATTTCACTGCCCGCAAGGAGGCTTTATCAAAACTCTCGATAAAGCCTCCTTGTGAGAAGTGAAACATTGTACGTGTTGATGCCCTTATTTATACGCCTCGTTATCTGGTCTATGCGTGGGTGCTCAGATAATGGAGCATTTATCTGGGCCTCAACACTTACAAAATTTCACTTCCCGCAGAGAGGCTTTATCAAGACACTCAATAAAGCCCTGTGAGGAGTGAAATGCTGCACGTGTTCATGTCCATATAAATGCTTCCTTTTATCCGGTCAATGCCTAGTTGCCTGGATAATGGAGTATTTATATGGACGTCCACACATTTCACAGCCCACAAGGAGGCTTTATCAAAACACTTGATAAAGCCTCCTTGTGTGTGAAACGCTGTACGTGTTGATGTCCATATAAATTCTCTATCCAGGCTTTGATTGGTTAATGGAACATTTATTTGGACATCTACACAACGTTTCACTGCCCGCATTGAGTCCTTATTGAGGATCTTGATAAAGCCTCCTTGTGGGCAGTGAAACATGGAGTGGATGTCCATATAAATAATGAATTATCCAGGCAACCAGGCGTAGACCGAATATTGGACCTTTTTATATGGACATCAAATGTAAAAAGTTTCACCTCTCTCAAGGAGGCTCTATCGAGTATGTGTTGATGTTCATATAATCCTTTACATCATCCGATGTACACTTGGGTGACTGGTCCTTTTTCCTATGTGCGAGCTTGCTGGTGCTGTGCATCTGGGCAGTTTCCATGCCCTGTGTGGTAACTTGCACATGGCTTGTAATGGAACTCCTCTCGTTTTCCCTACCAAAGCACTTCAATATTCTGTATCTGCACTGTATCTCGATTGTTTCCTTCCCGTTCAGATAGGTTTCCTCCATCACATGGATTATTGTATTGCTTTCAGGTCCCTCACTACACTTGGCCTTGTCATCTCTGCCCTGGCCGACCAGGGAGCCGGCAAGAACAAGAACAAGTTTGTCCCGTATCGGGACTCTGTACTCACCTGGCTGCTGAAAGTGAGTAGTTTTAATGTAACGGCTTTGTGCCATCCAGTGCTGGTTGTCTTTTTTTTTCTTTGTATTACATTCAATGGAAATACTCTCGGGGGCAAAACGAGTTGTTGCTGGATGGAATTTAACGCTCAGCTTTCGTTGAAGACCATCATGCCGGTTTGCCTTCCAGTCTTGAGATCGATGGATGTCTGGCCACTGAATTTTGCCACACGATCTTGTAGTGAAATGATTCTATGTTCTATTGAGCTTTTTTTTGGGTTCCAGAGTGCACTTATGTGTGAGGGGGTTGAGGGGTATTGGGTGGGATTCTTTTGGTTTTTGTGTTTTCAGACTAACTGTTCAGGTTGGGGTTGTGGTTTCTTAACCCTCACTTGCTTCGCAAAGTTGAGGGTGTTTTTGGGGAACTCATTACTTCGAATTATCTGCCCCCTATTATTCAACCGGCGTGATTGTTTAAATCGGTAACGGGCAACTCCTAGTAACTGTGATTCGATTTGCCGTATGTTCAGAGTAGTGCTGGCGTCACTGGATTGGTTAGTCAATCTCACTGCGCATTGTCACCCCAACGTTTGGTTTCTTGTTCGTTTCATTTCTAGGACAGCCTTGGCGGAAACAGTAAGACCGCCATGGTGGCCACGGTCAGCCCTGCCGCCGATAACTACGATGAGACCCTGTCCACGCTTAGGTATGCCGACCGGGCAAAGAACATAGTCAACCATGCTGTAGTCAACGAGGATCCCAACGCTCGTATTATCAGAGAACTGCGGGAGGAGGTGGAGAAGCTGAGGGACCAACTAACACAAGCAGAGGTGAGGGTTTTGCCGGTTATCTACATTCTGCCAATGCTTCGCTGGAAGATTATTCTGTTTTAAAGCCGTATTGGAAAGACTGCAGATACCAGAAGGCTAGGTGATCCAGTCTGCCCGGTACGGTGATGGTAATACGATACATAGTCCATTTTCTCTCTGTGTATGACAGACCAGGTGTCTTCACTGCTTTGGGTAAGCGGGTTTGTAGGTCAAGAATTTCAAGGAGAATTCCTCAAAATAGATGAATTTATCCCGGAGTGGGACCAATTCTCCATTTTAGCAACTGGTCAAAGGATGGAATTATTCCTATAAAGTTGTGCAATGGTTAGAATGTAAGCCTAACCCAATCCAAATCGGCTGCGTGAAAGGACATATTTATAGAAAGAAGAGATACTAGAGTATTTTTCTGAACAGCATGTTAGCACTTGTGGCCAGGAGCAGTGTGTACTGGGATTACTAGCATCCTCTGCTATCATACCTAGGAAGGAGCTGCAGACCTGTGGGCTACTACGAGGATGCATCACTAGTGATCTGCACGTTAGGATTCTGGAGTGAAAGACTCCTCCAGGTACCCATATTCTCACATTTATGTCAGCAGATGTCCGTATGAGTGGGCGGCTGTGATAGTGCTTGGTGTAAGAGTCCGATCCCACAGTTCCTGACACTTCTCAAGGTACAGGGGCTTTCCCTGGAAGCAGGCATTACAGGTTGAAACACATCGGACACTTATTGCTCCCATCCGAAGTGGATGGGGCCGTACTGAGAGGGCTGGGGCTGATTAGGCTGGGGCAATGATGGTTTTTGGATTGGCTGAACTTAATGATACACAAAGACCCACTAGATACAGGACCTCGTGTATGTCCACCTCTAAACCAGGCAGGAGATTCTGGTTTGGGTTTGGGTCCTGGCACAGCGTGATCAGAGCTACACACCTTTCACTCCTGCCCCGGAGGGAACCCACTTATGGATGCTGGAGCGTCATCGTCCCTTTAACCCGTTTTTTTGTTTTTTCTCTGCAGTCCATGAAGGCTCCGGAGCTGAAGGACAGGCTCCAGGAATCCGAGAAACTGATCCAAGAAATGACAGTCACGTGGGAGGAGAAGTTGCGAAAGACGGAAGAGATCGCCCAGGTGTGTGTTGATGTGAACGTGCCCCTCTGGTGGTAAATGGGGGCGTGCAGCGGGAACGTGTTGTATAAACAGATTCCAGGGTGAGGTTACATGTGAAATCCACGTCCACTGCACGCAAACCTTTTTATATGGCACAAATACATTCCACGACTAAGCCAGGAAATGTTTACAAAAAATACCTAAAATTACCATACGGTAAATCCCCACCTTTCCTGTCCACGGCAGAATTCTTCCTCTTTCTAAACATTATTCTTGTATATTTTTATTTTTCTCAAAGGTATAAGCTATTAAAAAAGTTCCCTTTTTTTTTTAAAAAATAAATAATAATTTTTGCCTTTAAATATTTTGGCAGATCCTGCTGACAGCGTCTGCCCAATACTATATATTCATACCCCTTTCAGTTGTGGTGGAGGGCTGAAAGTGAGATTAAAAGTCTCCAAACTGCAAATAATATAGTGCATTATTGCAGAAGTCATTTACACATCCAGCAATTCAGAGTACTGCTTCACAGAGCTCATGGGCTTCATTCCCCATGTGCAGCACGGAACTCTGGGTAAGAAATGCAAACGACGTCTCATTTTTTTTTCATCCTGGGTCTGTTTTAACACAGGACCCTCTTACCAATGCCGCGTCATACTAGCCGTTTTTTTTTAAAAAAAATTTAAGCACTACAATTTGGGCCCTATTACATTCTTCGCGCACAATTTTGCGCATGCGCAAAAACGCGTTAACGAGAAAGGCAAAATTCTTTGCGTTGAACGTCGTATTACAACGTTGGCGCAAAAAATGCGCGTTAACGTTTAACGCAGATGGACCTGCTCGAGCGTAATGAACTGTGCGCGTCCTATACTTAACGTTTGTGCGCTGGTGCGCGCATGGTATTACAATCTTTGCGCCAAATTTAATGGACGTTTGCGCACATAATTTTAACGTCTTTGAAAAGCTGGTGGTAACGGCAAATTTTAACAACCTGACCGTACCAAACTGCGGATTCACAATGGAGAACGTCGATGCGCACGTTTTTTACTAGATCCGTCAAAAATGATGGCCGCTACCTTGTCTTCCGTCAAAATGTCGAATGTTGTGCGCAGTCAGCACAAAAATGACGTGACGCGCGTCAAAACGTACAAATGTTTTTTGCACAAAAATGACGGACTCGCGTTAAAAATGACATTGCGCTCACTGATTTCTGCACGCAAAGTAACCCCACCGTTAATTTTTGCGCGGTAACGCTTAATGCTGTGCGCAAAAAATTTGCGCTGTGAGAGCGTTTTTGCGTTGAGAATGTAATAGGGCCCTTATGGGTATGCATTAAAATCCAATAAATTCTATTCTTTTAAAAGTTCCAGAGTTAACCCATTCTTTGTATTTTTTTTTTTTTTAATTTATTTATTTATACAGTATATCCATCTTTTTGAGATTTTTTTTTTTACTCTTCTCACACGCGGCTCCTCTTCTTCAGATCAGGGACTCCTGAAGCCTTTTCTGCACAATTTTCTCCTATGTAACTTGCGCAGCGTAGGATTCGCAAATTGCGCAGCGCTACGGCACTCACCCACTTTATGTACACAAGTTCCGCAGCGCCTGCGCAGAGCGATGGGTCGGAGCTGCACGCGCATGCACAGATCTGATCCATCGCTGCCTCTCTGAGAACGCTCGCTAAAACGATTGGTCTCAGAGGGTGACATCGTCGGCCGCTCTCTGTGTGACATCACTGGTGACCAGCAGCCGGGAAATTCAAAATCCCGGATGCTGGGAGGGGTGGAGGAAACTATGTAATTTTCGTTTCTGTATTGAGTTATGGAGGCGGGTGCACAGTAATTGGTCGGAGTCTTTTTTTCGGGATGCTGGATTCTGTGCCCCCTCTGCCTCTGTACCCAGATCCCAGGTATTGTGATGCGGCGGCGCTGCCCATTCACACGATTCATTTCTGCGCGGCAGTGAGAACCTCGGCAGATGCGCTGGGGACACAGTAGGATTAACGCTCTCGCCAGCCTGATGATAAATAATTCACAGGAGGAAAATGAGAGCGGCGGGCGCGGGGGAGATCCGGGCAGATAATCCTTTAATGGTCACATCTGACACTTCCAGTTGACGGCTTTAATCCTGTCTCTAGTGAAAGCTCTGCTCGTTAACCCCTTGCAGTTACACGCAGTGGATCTACATAACACCTGCTATTGCATGTCCCCGTGTGCGGGAGGAGTGAACGTGGTGTCTGTATCACTGCTCGTCCAACAGGTTAAAAAAACAAAGCGTTTGAAGTCCTTTCTAATGGGTTTACTATGGAGAAAGCACAAGGGGAGAATCCAACATTTAAAGAAAAAGCCGCTCCATTTAGGTTGCGCACAGGTTTTAAGATGTGGCCAAGTTGGACGCTCTGGGTTGGAATTGAGCATCATTTTCCTGGTGTTTAGATATTGGGATAAGGCTAGGATTGGGTTAAGGTCTGTGCTATTTTTAGGGTTAACCCTAACATTCTGCTTTTATTTTTCATTCATTTTTGAGCAGCAGGTGCAATGGGTTCAGAAAGGGCAGAATCTGTTGCCTAAAAATTGAGCAGAAAGGGTTACATTTTTGGATAGGGATAACCAAGGAGAAGCACAAATGGTAACCCTAACCCTAAAATATGCCCAAATGGTAATCCTAACCCTAAGGCTAGGGACAGATGAGCGCATTTTCTGCGGCCACCGTCAAAATGTACGTCGATGCGTGCGCACGCATTTTTTCACGGAATACGCTTAAGTGGTCAGACGATGCGCAATTCTGGACGTATTTCATGACGATGGGGTGAAAAGAAGTCTAGGGAAATCCGGCTGTTTGAACGTTATGTTGGCCGCACACTAGCAGCGTCTGACATCTCCTAATCACGCACACACGCTGCTATGCGGCCGCAGCGCACTCTGTACGTCAGTACCAGCGGTTTAACGTTCTCGAAAAAATGCGTTCATTTTCCACTTGCGTTGCGCGGCCGGACTTTTGTGCGGCCGTACTTCGTATATTGGCTGTCATTGCCCGTCATCTGCTGCTAGTGCGGCCGTGATTATGTGCGCCAGAACGCGCGTTCGCACTGCCTCAGTCTGACCCTAGCCTAAAAGAAGCACAAATAGTAAACCTAAAATATGCCCAAATGGTAACCCTAAAAGACACACAAATGGTAAGCCTAACAGAAGTGCAAATGGTAACCCTAGCCCTAAAATATGTCCAAATAGTAACCCTAAAAGTGCAAATGGTAACCCTAAAATATGCCCAAATGGTAACCCTAACCCTAAAATATTCCCGAATGGTAACCCGAACCCTAAAAGACGCACAAATGGTAACCCTAAAATATGCCCAAATGGTAACCCTAACCCTAAAAGAAGCACAAATAGTAACCCTAACCCTAAAAGAAGCCCAAATAGTAACCCTAACCCTAAAATATGTCCAAATAGTAACCCTAAAAGAAGCACAAATAGTAAACCTAAAATATGCCCAAATGGTAACCCCAACAGAAGTGCAAATGGTATCCCTAACCCTAAAATATGCACAAATGGTAACCCTAAAATATGCACAAATGGTAATCCTAACCCTAAAAGATGCGCAAATGGTAACCCTAAAAGACGTGGAAATTGTAACCCTAACCCTAAAATAGACCCAAATGGTAACCCTAAAAGCACAAATGGTAACTCTAACCCTAAACGAAGCACAATTAGTTACCCTAACACTAAAACCTGCCCAAATGGTAAGCCTAAAAGTCACACAAATGGTAACTCTAACAGAAGTGCAAATGGTATCCCTAACCCTAAAAGAAGCACAAATAGTAAACCTAAAATATGCCCAAATGGTAACCTTAAAAGTCACACAAATGGTAACCCTAACAGAAGTGCAAATGGTATCCCTAACCCTAAAGGATGCCCAAATGGTAACCCTAACCCTAAAATATGCCCAAAAGTAACCCTAACGCTAAAAGAAGTGCATATGGTAACCCTGACCCTAAAATATGCACAAATGGTAACCCTAAAATATGCACAAATGGTAACCCTAAAATATGCACAAATGGTAACCCTAAAATATGCACAAATGGTAACCCTAAAATATGCACAAATAGTAACCTAAAATATGCACAAATGGTAACCCTAAAATATGCAAAAATGGTAACCCTAAAATATGCACAAATGGTAACCTAAAATATGCCCAAATGGTAACCCTAACCTAAAATATTCCCGAATGGTAACCCGAACCCTAAAAGACGCACAAATGGTAACCCTAAAATATGCCCAAATGGTAACCCTAACCCTAAAAGAAGCACAAATAGTAACCCTAACCCTAAAAGAAGCCCAAATAGTAACCCTAACCCTAAAATATGTCCAAATAGTAACCCTAAAAGAAGCACAAATAGTAAACCTAAAATATGCCCAAATGGTAACCCCAACAGAAGTGCAAATGGTATCCCTAACCCTAAAAGACGCACAAATGGTAACCCTAAAATATGCCCAAATGGTAACCCCAACAGAAGTGCAAATGGTATCCCTAACCCTAAAAGACGCACAAATGGTAACCCTAAAATATGCCCAAATGGTAACCCTAACCCTAAAAGAAGCACAAATAGTAACCCTAACCCTAAAAGAAGCCCAAATAGTAACCCTAACCCTAAAATATGTCCAAATAGTAACCCTAAAAGAAGCACAAATAGTAAACCTAAAATATGCCCAAATGGTAACCCCAACAGAAGTGCAAATGGTATCCCTAACCCTAAAATATGCACAAATGGTAACCCTAAAATATGCACAAATGGTAATCCTAACCCTAAAAGATGCGCAAATGGTAACCCTAAAAGACGTGGAAATTGTAACCCTAACCCTAACCCTAAAATAGACCCAAATGGTAACCCTAAAAGCACAAATGGTAACTCTAACCCTAAACGAAGCACAATTAGTTACCCTAACACTAAAACCTGCCCAAATGGTAAGCCTAAAAGTCACACAAATGGTAACTCTAACAGAAGTGCAAATGGTATCCCTAACCCTAAAAGAAGCACAAATAGTAAACCTAAAATATGCCCAAATGGTAACCCTAAAAGTCACACAAATGGTAACCCTAACAGAAGTGCAAATGGTATCCCTAACCCTAAAGGATGCCCAAATGGTAACCCTAACCCTAAAATATGCCCAAAAGTAACCCTAACGCTAAAAGAAGTGCATATGGTAACCCTGACCCTAAAATATGCACAAATGGTAACCCTAAAATATGCACAAATGGTAACCCTAAAATATGCACAAATGGTAACCCTAAAATATGCACAAATGGTAACCCTAAAATATGCACAAATGGTAACCCTAAAATATGCACAAATGGTAACCCTAAAATATGCACAAATGGTAACCCTAAAATATGCACAAATGGTAATCCTAACCCTAAAAGATGCGCAAATGGTAATCCTAACCCTAAAAGATGTGCAAATGGTAACCCTAAAAGATGTGCAGATGGTAACCCTAAAAGAAGTGGAAATTGTAACCCTAACCCTAAAATACACCCAAATGGTAACCCTAAAAGCACAAATGGTAACCCTAAAATCACAAATGGTAACTCTAACCCTAAACGAAGCACAGTTACCCTAACACTAAAACCTGCCCAAATAGTAACTCTAAAAGAAGCCAAAATGGTAACTCTAACCCTAAAAGAAGCCCAAATGGTAACCCTAAAAGAAGCCCAAATGGTAACCCTAAAAGAAGCCCAAATGGTAACCCTAACCCTAAAATATACACAAATGGTAACCCTAAAATATACACAAATGGTAACCCTAAAATGCGCACAAATGGTAACCCTAAAAGATGCACACATAGGAACCTTAAATTCCTGTCCCTAATTTCTAATCCTAGCTTTGGAAAATGAGGCTCCGGTTTGGAAAATTCAGCCGCAGCCAAATTGAAGCATCTTTAACGTGTCGTTCTATTCCATGGCTTTTCCATGCGATTCCTTTCTAACTGTGCCAGAAATTTTATGGATGACCCCTTTTTAACACGTTTTTTAGCACGTTTTGACCGTATACAGGTTATGACAGGCTTTCTCTGCTGGTTATATTCCCGTGCTGCGGACTGCAGCACATTTCTGGGAGTTGCAGTGCTTTGGCTGTCGTGTCCGATGCTCTGCACCTTTTTTTGGGACGTGTTCTGGAGCTCCTATATACAAATCTATTCATTATTTTGAATTCCTCCAGATTAAGTACGGATACAAAGTCCTTTTGTATTTTTTTCACTTTATTGGGAAATAACAGCAAATAAAAGGTGGCTTGTAGGAAGAGAGGGCTTCTCGCTGTGGTTTGTTATGGGAGGAAGGTAAAAACGGGATGCAATCACCCGGTACAGACAGATGTTTGCTGAACTGCCTCTGTGGTAAAAACTGACAGGAAGAGCTGCTTGCAGAAGCGGGAAAATGGGGCTGGGCTAAACTAATCATGTGAGTTAGTCAGGGAGAGTGGACTAACCCATTCTTAAGTAAAGCCTAGGGGGGAAACAAATGAGGAATCTGGTTCCATGATGGGAACCGCTCTTGGGTCGGGGCTTCTCCTCGCTAGTGGCAGAGAAGGTGTTCGTGTGGGGGGTCCCGTGTTATTTTATTAACGCCCATTGATTTTGTTTCATTTATCCAGGAGCGGCAGAAGCAGCTGGAAAGTCTCGGGATTTCTCTCCAGACCTCGGGGATCAAAGTTGGCGATAATAAATGTTTCCTGGTCAATTTGAACGCGGACCCTGCTCTAAACGAGCTGCTGGTCTATTACCTCAAGGTGAGACACGGGGTGACGGATGCAGGAAGCTCTGACTGCCAGGGGGGAGGACGACGGGTGCCGGGGAGCTGCGACTGGGGTGCCGGGGAGCTGCGACTGGGGTGCCGGGGAGCTGCGACTGGGGTGCCGGGGAGCTAAATTGTGCCTATTTCTCTGACCTTGTGCTCAGTGTGTCTCTGCCCTGTTGGGGGGTGTGTGTTGCGGTGTTGCGGTGTTGGGGTGTTGGGGTGTTGGTGTTGCGGTGTGTGGGTGTGTCGCGGTGTTGGTGTTCGCGTGGGTGTGTTGCTGTGTTGCGGGTGTGTGTGTTGCGGTGTGTGGGTGTGTGTGTGTCGCGGTGTGTGGGCGTTGGCGTGGGTGTGGGTGTTGGCGTGGGCGCGTGTCGCGGTGTTGGCGTGGGTGTCGCAGTGTTGGTGTTGGCGTGGGTGTGTTGCTGTGTTGCGGGTGTGTGTGTTGCTGCGTTGCGGGTGTGTGTGTTGGCGTGGGCGCGTGTCGCGGTGTGGGTGTGTTGCGGTGTTGGTGTTGGCGTTGGTGTGTTGCTGTGTTGCGGTGTTGGTGTTGGCGCGTGTGTCGCGGTGTTGGCGCGTGTGTCGCGGTGTTGGCGCGTGTGTCGCGGTGTTGGCGCGTGTGTCGCGGTGTTGGCGCGTGTGTCGCGGTGTTGGCGCGTGTGTCGCGGTGTTGGCGCGTGTGTCGCGGTGTTGGCGCGTGTGTCGCGGTGTTGGCGCGTGTGTCGCGGGTGTGTTGCGGTGTTGGCGAGTGTGTGTTGCGGTGTTGGCGAGTGTGTGTTGCGGTGTTGGCGAGTGTGTGTTGCGGTGTTGGCGTGTGTGTGTGTTGCGGTGTTGGCGTGTGTGTGTGTTGCGGTGTTGGCGTGTGTGTGTGTTGCGGTGTTGGCGTGTGTGTGTGTTGCGGTGTTGGCGTGTGTGTGTTGCGGTGTTGGCGTGTGTGTGTTGCGGTGTTGGCGTGTGTGTGTTGCGGTGTTGGTGTTGGCGTGCGTGTGTTGCGGTGTTGGTGTTGGCGTGCGTGTGTTGCGGTGTTGGTGTTGGCGTGCGTGTGTTGCGGTGTTGGTGTTGGCGTGTGTGTTGCTGTGTTGGCGTGTGTGTTGCTGTGTTGGCGTGTGTGTTGCTGTGTTGGCGTGTGTGTTGCTGTGTTGGCGTGTGTGTTGCTGTGTTGGCGTGTGTGTTGCTGTGTTGGCGTGTGTGTTGCTGTTTGGCGTGTGTGTTGCTGTGTTGGCGTGCGTGTTGCCGTGTTGGTGTTGGCGCGCGTGTTGCCGTGTTGGTGTTGGCGCGCGTGTTGCCGTGTTGGTGTTGGCGCGCGTGTTGCCGTGTTGGTGTTGGCGCGCGTGTTGCCGTGTTGGTGTTGGCGCGCGTGTTGCTGTGTTGGTGTTGGTGTTGCCGCGTGGTTGCGGGTGTTGGCGTGTGTATTTTGGCGTGTGTGTGGCGCCGCACAGGATCACACTGATTCACCTTCCTGGAAATGTTTTGCATGGAGGAGAATGTGAATCCTTGCCCCCCCGGCTTAATATTCGCTGGTTAGTCACAGATCTGTATTTTGGTGCCGCGTGATCCGGTGAAGACAGGCATTGCAGGTGTTGCCCCCTTTGCTGTGCTGGTTGCAGCAGGCAGTGACCCTCGTGTATCCGTCCCGCAGTTTGCACGGTGTCAGCAGAGGACGGGAAGGTCACCGCGCTCAGTTTTCCTCCGGTGCTGCGTGGCGGCCTGTTTTCCGCGGTGTCAGGGATCTCTGGGTGCGGGCGCGCAGTGTGAGAAGCTGCTGCTTTCCCTCTTGCTTAGTAATCAGACCCGCATGCTGGCTGGAAATCCTACCCCGGCCTCGCCGGCAGAGCCGCACTTATCTGATGACAAGCAGGAAAGGCTGCCTGGGATCCGGCCCTCGGTGCCAGCCGGCCTTTTTGGAAGGGTGTGATGTCATGCAGGGCAGCGGGCAGTGTATGTCATGCGGGGTACAGAGCAGTGTTTGAGCGGGTGTGATGTCATGTGCTCTCTGCCATGCAGCGTTCCATGTGACGTGTTCTCATGCTGTGTCCGTGTCCCCCGCAGAACCACACCTTGATCGGATCGGCTGACTCGCAGGACATCCAGCTGTGTGGTATGGGCATCCTGTCCGAGCACGCCATCATAGACATCACGCAGGACGGGCAGGTCACGCTCACCCCAATGAAAAACACCAGGTAATGTGCCTTAACCCTTCCCCTCCTCCTGTGGGGGCAGCAGTAATTTACCCATGATGCATCTCACAATGAAAGTGACAGCACAGCGTTACGATACAGACACTGCCACAACTCTGTGCCCAAGCCTGCAAAAAGTGTGCGTGCGTGTTCGTGTGTGTGTGTGTGCCTGCGCGTGTGTGCGCCTGCGCGTGTGTGCGTCTGCGCGTGTGTGCGTCTGCGCGTGTGTGTGTGTGTGTGTGTGTGTGTGTGTGTGTGTGTGTGTGTGTGTGTTGTGTGTGTGTGTGTGTGCGCCTGCGCATGTGTGTGTGCGTGCTTCCACTTAATAATGAGCTGCTAAAACCATTGCTGAAAAGGATGATCTGAGCAGGTTCGAAGCCGCGTCCGCACAATGCTCACACGCAGGGTCATTTTGACTTTAATGCTCCCTTCACCCTCCCATAGCGTGGATTTTAACCCCTGCACTGCCAATAAGAGCCGGAGTCATTACTGCGCTGTTGACAGACTAATCGACTCACCAATCAGCCTGCGGTTGCGTCCTGCTTCATGACTCCCTTTGCAGGTTAAGCGCGCGCAGCACCAGCTATGAAGCATCCATAAAGATGACGGCGATCGATAATTGGCCGATATTAAAAAGGAATCCGTATCGCTCGAAGGCTGGGGTCAGACTAACGCATTTTTCGCGTTGTCCGTGAAAAAGTGCTTTCGAACGAATGGACGTATTTTTTCACGGAATACGCGATAGCGGTCATACGATGCGCATTTTCGTCCGTGATTTTGTACGGATCATCAATAAAACACTTTTTGCGTCTGGACGTTATGTTGGCCGGACATTAGCAGCGTCTGACGTCTCCTAATCACACACACACGCCGCTAGCGGACGCAGCGCACTCTGTACGTCAGTACTAGCGGTATCACGTTCTCGAAAGAATGCGTTTGTGTGCCGCTTGCGTTGCGCGGCCGCACTTTCGTGCGGCCGTACTTCGTATATTGCATGGCATTGGACGTCATTTGCTGCTGCTACGGCCGTGATAAAGTGCGGCTGCACGTGCGTTCGCACTGCGTTCGTCTGACCCTAGCCTTAAATGATCCAATATCTGTAGACGCTTCTTTAAAAGAAATATTAAAAAAACGGCTTCTGTCAAATTGGAACTTTTTTTTCTTGCTGCATCTACCAATATCGGTAGATTTAAGAGCGATACTGATTATTACTTAATATCTGCCCTAATAATCATCCATTCAAATTGCCAAAAATTATGGAATTCTTTTTTTAAGACCCCCCCCCCCCCCCTTGGTAAATTTTACATGAGGTTTTTCCAAGGGGAGGGGGGGTGTATTTTTTTTTTTTTTATTTATTTATTATTTTTTTTATGGGCCTCTGCAATGTAATTTAGGTTTTTATCTCCGGTTTCCACTTTGTGGATTTTTCCCAATATGCAACATTTACCAAAAAGCTTTGCTTTTTGCCTCTTCCCTATTTAATCTACAATATTTACTAGTTGATGAGGTGGAGGAGGGAATGTTTAGGTAAGGCTACCTGAGATGAGAGCTGGCAGCTGAATGTTATAACACAGGGAGCTGAAAAGACTTCTAATCTACCTCCTGGTGATGTCCTTTGAATACATCCCACACAATTCAATGATGCGAGTCGTCAGGGCAATTCTACATTCTGCGAATAGAAAGGACGATCGTCTCCTATGAGACCATTTCGGTGCCGGCGAATTGCACCATATTTCGATGTCAGTTCGCCTGTATTTGGCGAATAGACGAATGGGCCGACATTGCACCGAATGGGGAAATTCACCACCCAGTGCAATTTAGAGGTTAATGAATAACCTGTTTTTTAACCAAGCCACAATCCTCTTATATTCAGTGATCTGGTGGGGCGCTGTGAATGGTCGCCCATATGTTCTTGATTGTATCTTCTGGTCCAGGGTATCGGGTAGTTTCCTTCTTTTGGCCACTAGGTGGCGCCCTTTCTCCTGGAAAGCCGGCTCCTTCCTTCCGTCCAGCCGGAGGGTTTTATGAAACCAGGTGAAATTGGAGATTTATTCGCTCAAACCCTCATTACTCGACATAAAGTTTGTGCAGACCCTTGTTATCGCCGCCTCCGCACCGTCCTCGGCCGTCGAGCTGGAGCGGCTCCTCACGTGCCGGAGTCAGGTCAGTAGGAGCGGATTCAGATTTGCTGGGTTTTTTTTGAGGGGGGGGGGGGTGTTTAAACACAATACAGGAACAAGCTTTTATACATTTTTTTTTGCTGCTCTTCAAACTGGATATTTTGCAGATAACGTTTTACTGGTTGTAGCGACACCTGCAGATGTAAGCCCTCGGTTTGCCACTTTTACAGCTGGGCAGGATCGACCCTCTGTATTGTGCGGGGAGACCTGGGCATCGCAGGGTTAATCCTGCAGAGGAGGAGACACAGGAACATGTATATATTCAATTTAATAGGAGCATTTTTTTTCTCCATTTTTTTCCATCTTCAATTCTGACAATGAAACCCGTCCGTCTGCCTTTTTGTTATTTATCTTTATTGCCCCGTGTCGGGTAAATTCCTGCTCTCGTTATGATGGACGCGTTAAAGGTAGGCGGCGATTTGTTTAAGACGAGTTCCACTCAAACCTAAGAACAAGCCTCTTCATGCTTCATCCATCGCCTCCCTTGGGGCTGTGTGTGTGTGTGGCTGTGTGTGTGGCTGTGTGTGTGGCTGTGTGTGTGGCTGTGTGTGTGGCTGTGTGTGTGGCTGTGTGTGTGGCTGTGTGTGTGGCTGTGTGTGTGGCTGTGTGTGTGGCTGTGTGTGTGGCTGTGTGTGTGGCTGTGTGTGTGTTTTTAGAATTCAAGGTTTAAAGGGACACTATCACTTACATAAGCTGTGACCAGATTACTTGTGCATTACTGATTAAACACATGATGCTGGTGTTACTTTATTTTTCTATTTTGCCTTAATTATATGCAATTACTTCAAAACAAAGTTGGTTTTTGTCTTTATTTGTTGTTTCCACATGATGCAGCATTTACCAAAATCTGTGCCAACCTTTAACCTTGTGGCAGGGGATGTATTGTGTTCTCCAGGCTATGAACTAAGAGCTGGCAGCTGAATGAGATAAAACAAGGAGCTTAAAAGTCTTCTACCACTGCCTGGTGGTGTCCTTTTGAATACATCCCACACAATACAATGATGTGAGTCGGTGACTGACCCATTCACTCCATTCTATGACCAAAGCCACACAGTGAGGAGCAAGTGATGGAAAGATACTGTTCGGGGGGGGGGGGCGTCAGTTTACAACACAAAATATCACACAATGGATGCGCCCAGTGACACATATAGAGGGAAATATCACACAATGGATGCACCCAGTGACACATATAGAGGAAAATATCACACAATGGATGCACCCAGTGACACATATAGAGGGAAATATCACACAATGGATGCACCCAGTGACAGATATAGAGGAAAATATCACACAATGGATGCACCCAGTGACACATATAGAGGAAAATATCACACAATAGATGCACCCAGTGACACATAGAGGAAAATATCACACAATGGATGCGCCCAGTGACACATATAGAGGAAAATATCACACAATGGATGCACCCAGTGACACATATAGAGGAAAATATCACACAATGGATGCACCCAGTGACACATATAGAGGAAAATATCACACAATGGATGCACCCAGTGACACATATAGAGGAAAATATTTTCTTAACTAAACAAACAAGAGAAAAACAAAACACATGTAAGATTCAGCAACATCACATTAACACAATAAGGACATTGCATTTTTTTGGTGGTACTGGCCCTTTAAGGACATTTCATTTTTTGGTGGTACTGGCCCTTTAATCTAGTTTCATACTTTATTCATAGCTCTTGTTATTTTGTATACCCCTCTTGGACGCATATACACCTGCTCTGCTCCCCGCCGTTGGATCCAGGACTTGTTGGGCTTCTTTGGTCCTCACAGATTACCCTGCGTGTGGCTGCATAGCCATTCCCCTCACTTTTCTCAGTTGATATTTTTTTCTGTCTCCTGCAGGACATTTGTTAATGGCTCCGCCATCACCAACTCCACGCAGCTCCATCACGGCGATCGAATACTCTGGGGCAACAACCACTTCTTCAGGTACGACGATCACGTATCGGCCAAAACTCTGCCTTCTGGGAAAGCAAGGGGGGGTGGAGGGGGTTCCACCACCACCACCAGCTGAGACGCGCGTGGGAACTCCGTATAAACGTACCCTTGTGTCGTGTTACTAGATCGCCTGGTTGAGGAGAGGCTTTATTGGAAGGGGGGGGGGGGTTTGGATATTGAAATGGCTTGCTTTGCTCCTCATCCTCCTCTTTATTCTGCATCTTCCATGGACAGAATCAGTTTGCCGAAGAAGAGGAAGAGCGAGCCGGGGGACGAGGAACGAGACAACAGCATGAGGAACAGCAGCAGCTTCGAGCAGCTGGATGTGGACGGAGACAGCTCCAGCGAGGCCTCCAGCGACATCAACTTCAACTATGAGTACGCTCAGATGGAGGTGATGATGAAGGCTCTGGGAAATAACGGTAAGGGCAGCAGTAAATACGGTGGAATGAGAACCATCTCCGACCGATCTCCTTTTCTACCACAGCCTTCTACCTGTGAAGGCTCCATCCCATGGTCCACCATTCCGTCTGGAGTGTTTTCTCCATGATGGTTTTGCGTCTGAGCGTTAGCTCTTCATCCGATTTACAAGCGCATTAAGCCGAAGACACATTGACCGCGATGTGTTGTGGTGTGAATCGTTTGGTTCGTGTCGTGTCGCATCCTGGCCAAAGCTGGCTATTTTAAATTCTGGGCGCTCAGCCACGTGGCCCGGCGACCTGCTGAGCATGCGGAGAAGATGGGGCCGTATACAGTGAGCGCGTCTAGACAAGTGGGGCCACCTACGTGCGATACTCGTCTCTTCGCTTTCAGTGTATCTCCGGCTTTATGGATCGATGGACTCGGGTGCGAGACAAGGCAGTTATTAAACCAATACACCGTGGAAACCAACATCGACCAAAAGGCAGCTTTCCGGCTCCCTATGTTCTTGGCTCCTGATGGACTATTTTTGGCATTTCGTTCTGGGTTTTGGGCTTTAAGCCTGACCTGTATCTAACATTTCTGCATTTTTCCATGGCTTGCACATCTGATGTCATGCGGTGTCATTTCTGCCCTACTCTCTTGGGTCCATTTCATCTCATCCTGCTATCCAGGGTTTTGGGAGCTCCTGCATCCTCGTCCTCTGCCTTTCCACATCTCAGCCCTCCCTATTGTCCCTGCTATGTGAAGGCAGTTACACCTTGGTCAGTGATCGCTTACTCTGGTACCTCCGTATGGTTTTTAAACTGCATGCTTGTCACATTCTCTTGGCCTGGAGTGCCATGTTTAGCCTTCACTGGCTCTGGCGTCCTGCTCTGGCGTCCTGCTCTGGCGTCCTGCTCTGGCGTCGTCCTCCTGTCCTCTTCGCAACCTCATTGACTATCCTTCAGTTGATGCATCCAAACTTCCACCACAATTAAGGTGGTCCCCCCTTCACTGCCGATTTAGAAGCTCTTTTACTTACACGGCTGCCATACCATGTAGATGCCCCCTCCCTCATCCCTGATGTGGTTCGTCATGGACTTCCTATGCTGTACTCGCTCCAGTAACGGTGAGCCTAGACAGCTGGGTTGACAAAGCAGACAGAAAGGGTGTGTTCGTCTTCTGAAAGATATAGTTTACTCCGGTGCAAGCTCGGTTAAAACCGGCAAGTAGAATAGACTGGAGTTACAATGAGCTCATGCGCAGTAAGGGGCAGCCGCAGTACAGACGTGTGATTAAAAAGACCTAAAAACTGGCGAGAATAGAGGATAATCCATCTAAACAGAATGTATAACCTTATTGATAAGTAATTAGTTAATTACAGCTGTGCCAGAGGCTGAGCGTTGTGCTGATGATCAGACCTCTGCCCTACAGGAAGCTGCATGTACTTTCTGCTAAAAATCAATTCACGGATAGAAACTGACGTTTTGTATCCACAATAAACCACGGGTATTCATAGTGTAAATTTAACACGTAGGGAGGACTGTGCACTACCAGAGATATAGAACCACACAGACATAAACCTGAGGACCGGAGTGGTATGTGATGCCTTTTTGTGTTTGCAGATCCCATGCAGTCCATATTGCTCAGCTTAGAGCAGCAGCACGAAGAGGAGAAACGCTCCGCCTTAGAGCGCCAGAGGTTGATGTATGAACATGAGCTGGACCAGCTCCGCCGCCGGCTTTCCCCAGAGAAGCAGCACTACCGGAGCATGGACAGGTTCTCCTGGGGGTCTCCCAATGCTCAGCAGCGCATCCGGCAGTGGACAGAGGAGAGGTGAGCCTAGCGGAGATAGCTGGGGGTCTGTAGGTATGGGACCATCTCTATCGGATCGGGCTCCTGGTCTCACAATCGTTGGACCTTCATAGCTTCTCATGGAGGCTGGTTTGCAGCTGCAGCACCCCACAAGGGCCAGTAGGCCAGGCACATCTCGGGAATGCCTGTCCTCTTTGGTTGGGAATTTCCCGTTTCTGACCTTTACAGGTAAATAAGAAAATTTCTTAATGCACAGAGACGACACAATACAGAGAGTCTGAGATTTGCTGATATGTCTGTGTTACACACAATACAGGGTAGTCTGGGATTTTCTGATGTGTCCTTTGTGTATTATGTGTAAAGCAGACATGTTAGTGAATCCCAGACTCCCTGGATTGTGTCCTCTGTGTATTATATGTATAGCAGATATAGTGAATCCCAGATTCACTGTATTATGTCTGCTTTACACATAACACACAGAGGATACAATACAGGGAGTCTGGGATTTAATGATATGTCTGCGTTGCACATAATACACATAGACACAATATAGAAAGTCAGGGATTCGCTGTGTCCTTTGTGTATTATGTGTAACGGAGACATATCTTTGAATCCCAGACTCCCTGTATTGTGTACTTTATGTGTGTAGCAGACATAATACAGGAGCCTGGGATTCACTGTTATGTCTGTGGTACATATAATACACAGCGGATACAATACGGAGAGTCTGTTATTCACTGCTATGTCTGGTACATATAATACACAGCGGATACAATACGGAGAGTCTGGGATTCACTGCTATGTCTGTGGTACATATAATACACAGCGGATACAATACAGGGAGTCTGGGATTCACTGTGGTACATATAATACACAGCGGATACAATACGGAGAGTCTGGGATTCACTGCTATGTCTGTGGTACATATAATACACAGCGGATACAATACAGGGAGTCTGGGATTCACTGCTATGTCTGTGGTACATATAATACACAGCGGATACAATACAGGGAGTCTGGGATTCACTGTCTGGTACATATAATACACAGCGGATACAATACAGGGAGTCTGGGATTCACTGTGGTACATATAATACACAGCGGATACAATACGGAGAGTCTGGGATTCACTGCTATGTCTGTGGTACATATAATACACAGCGGATACAATACAGGGAGTCTGGGATTCACTGTGGTACATATAATACACAGCGGATACAATACAGGGAGTCTGGGATTCACTGTCTGGTACATATAATACACAGCGGATACAATACGGAGAGTCTGGGATTCACTGATATGTCTGTGTTACAGAGGACTCACCTAGAATTTTTTTTTTCTGCTTCTATGAATTTAAAAGCCTCTTCAATGTTCTTGGTTTTGTTCACTGACCATTTTATTATTTCTTTTCCTCGTCTCTTCATGTTCTGCTGTTTTGTCGTTTATCATAATGGTGTTACATTTCTCTCCAGGGAGTCGATGCTGAACCAGAGCCTGAGGAAGCTGCGAGAGCAAATCGCCAAGGCCAACCTGCAAGTCCGAGAGGCCAACTTCATCGCGGAGGAGATGGATAAGAAGACAGAGTATAAAGTCACCCTGCAGATCCCGGCTTCCAGCCTTAACGCCAACAGGAAGGTACGGCCGGGACGTTCCCAAACCGCACGCCGGAGGATCTGTGATCTAAAGCCGGCATGATGTATATTTACACCCACGTTAAATGCTGACTTTAATTCCTGGTGGGGATATTCCGTTTGCAGTAAATAGAATATATTTGGGGTGCGAATGTTAAACTGCATCAAGATTCTCTCTAACTTTGTTGGGAATTGGAAGGATCTTGGATCTTACAGCCGAGCATTGGTCTTCCTTTCTCTTCACTCTGTAATCTGATATCCATTGCCTTTCTGGCGCCAGAAACTCCAACCTCCCGCTGAACAGGGCGGTTAAGGAGCAGAAAGCAGATGTGATGGTGTCACGAAGGCTGCTGAATTATCAGGATTAACTCTCTGTAGGCAGAAAATAAGTGCATGTAATGTAACCAGACTGGATTTACTGATTCAATAAAAACGGCCAGTTTCTCTTCCAAGAGGTGGGTGCGTGATCTCTCGACTTTCCGCAACACAGAGGCTTGATAAAAGAAAAAACGTTATTTGAAGTTTAGCAAGCCTCCGTGTTGCGGAATGTCGAGAGATTGTGTTTGAATGAAGCAGGCTCCGGCGCAAGGGTGGTGATTAGAGGAGCGCGCAGGGATTGTGTGTGTGTGTGTGTGTGTGTGTGTGTGTGTGTGTGTGTGTGTGTGTGTGTGTGTGTGTTACTGCAGGCCTCAAAATTTCCACTCGCCTACTCTCATTTGGCGAGTGGAAATTACATGAGGGCGAGTGGAAATGTAGATGCAGGCAGGGCAGGATAAGGGTTAGGTGGGGCAACTAGTGGCACTGGCGAGTAACTCTTAAGGCCTGGCTAGTAGCTGGGGACTTGAAATTTTGAGCCCTGTATTACTGCATAATGATAATTATTTTCTTCTTTGTTTTGCAACTACCACTGATTTTCCCTCCTTATGCCATAAACAATTTGGGGGTTGTTGGTTCCCCCCCCCCCTCCTCTCATACATAACTGGGATTTTTTTTAATTTCTTTTTTCTTTCAAAATCTGAAACCTTTTAATATATTTTTCTTCCCCAGAGATTAATGTTTTTTTTATTTACTTGCATTTTTATATAAATGTCTGCATTTTTTTCCTTTTTAATTGTTTTTTAACAATAATTTCACAACTTTTTTATGTGTTTTTTTTTTGTTTTGGAGTTTCTTTCCACCTTCTTTAAGAACTGCAGCGATAACAGCCTGGAAAGGTTCCAACTTTTACATCCAGCCTGGTGAAAGAAGCATTCTAGCAGTTGGAAACCATTTACTTACTTTTCTGCCTAATAAGGAGTTAATCTTCTTTCTTAAGCAGTCGCTGGGATAGTTTAGCAATGTCCTCTGTAAGCCTCGCCTTGTCCCCCAAGTCGGGGGGAGGGTTAACCCCTTCGCTATTGAGAGAATTCGGGTCATCCTTCAAAGGCACCATCAGGTACCGATATCGAGTTATCTTGATCTGCAGCTCTGAAGGACAAAAGCAAATGAAATTGTGTTTGCTTTTACGTTGCAGAAGATGCCCCCAACGTTTTAGCCCTGTGGACATAATGCCCGAGGTGCTAAAACGGTTTAAAATCTGCCGAGAAATGCCCTTATCGGACGTTCAGCAGCCGATGCACAGAGCCACGAGCTGCAGCTCCAACTGCAGTAACTCAATTTGGCCAGTAGATGGCGACATCTCCCTGCCAAACACGTTATTACAGTAAAGCATACACTGGGAATATTCCCAAATATTTCTCACTGTGTAATTTAAAATGAAGAAAAAACCCGCTGATTCCTGACCATGGCTTTTTGGAAAATCACTTGGCAGTGAAGGGGTTAAGGGAGATTCTACTGAGGCTTTTTGGGTCATGTGTTCTGGTGAGCAGGATCCAGACCAAATGCTGGGGGGGGGGGGATTGACAGCAATGGAGGCTGTGCTACAAAACAGAAAAGAAGCAGGAGCCGCACTATTATTCAGCTCAAAGGTAATAAAAGTCATTATTTTAGCCTTTTCTAAGCTGTGAGTAGGATCTTGATACATCTTGAGATTGAACGCTGCGTGAATATTCCTTTACCCAAAGGAGACGATTCTCTGAGCAGGAGTTCATTCCCAGTTGTTGGATCAGCGGCTCGTCTAGTCCGTGGGGTTAACCAGTCACCGGCTCGCCTGTATTTGTATGATGGTCACATTGTCGTTATGAGTTGTCTTGTTCCCTCTCCCCGCAGCGAGGAGCCGTGCTGAGTGAACCCGCCGTCCAAGTGAGAAGGAAAGGGAAGGGAAAGCAGATCTGGTCTCTGGAAAAGCTGGAAAACCGTCTGGTCGACATCCGAGACCTTTACCAAGAGTGGAAAATCTGCGACGAGGACAACCCGGTGGGTGCCGAGATCGCAAGGGGACATCAGTAGCTTTACTTAAAGGGGGAAAAGTCCTGATTTTATAGGGGGGGGGGGGGCTCTCACAAAAAAAATCATTGATTTGATTAAAAAAATAAGAATTGCCAATAAAAGTGCCACGACCGAGCCGGAGCCTATTTACCCTCAACCCCACACAGTGATAGTGTTTGTTCTTCAGAGCAGGCTGATCCTCAACCCCAACCTGAGCACTCACATTAACCCCTACCCTACCAGTTTAAATGTTGCAGTTTAATTCTACGTTACTTTGAGATTTGTGTCCTTTTTATCTGCGGCCATTAGGTGGCGACTCGCTCTTAGGCTTCTTTTTCAAGCTTTAGCACATTGTCAGCCGCTCTGCGCCAATGCTCCGGTAATCATCCCTTAAAGTGACCGTCTCTCCTGCGTCGCAGGTCATTCGGTCGTATTTCCGGCGTGCAGACCCTTTCTACGACGAGCACGAGAATCACAGCCTGATCGGGGTGGCGAATGTTTTCCTGGAATCTCTCTTCCACGACGTGAAACTTCAATACGCCGTCCCCATCATCAATCAGAAGGGGGAGGTGAGTGCGCCCTGTGCTTTGCCACGTCGCTGCGGCCTGAGTGTCCCTTATCCTAACATCTGACAGTGGTTTCAGAACCAACATGGCGCCAATCGTGGAAAATCCCAACCCTGACCCCATGTGACAGGGACAAAATAACAATCCTGTACAAGACGCCCTACAGGCTGTGTGTAATAAGGTGTGCGAGAAACCTGTATGGATTCCGTGTCTAGACTTGGGTCCAGAGATCTCATTATTATATGGAAATATCCCAAAATCTAAAACAATCCCAAATCCAGAACCTCTGGGCCTGAGCGGGTCAAATCAGGGAAACTCAGGCCTGTGCTGTGATGAAGAATATTGTGTCCCGAGAGAACGAAGCACAAACTGTCCTAGGTTTATCAAATGCTATTTAAAGGGACACGACCACATACACAAGATGTAACCAGATTACCTGTGCATTACAAATAAAAACACATTATAGAACACCATATAAAACACATGCTGCTGTTATCTTCTTTTTCTGTAGTAATTGCATGTAAAAAAGAAAAAGGAAATTTAGTTTTTATCTCCGGTTTTCCTTTTGTGCAATTTTCCCATGATGCAACATTTTCCAAAACCTAATTTTTCTTTGTGGCTGTGATTTATCTTGCACAGTATTTAACAGTTAATGAGGTGGAGGAGGGAATGTTTTGATAAGGCAGCGGAGAGTGTATTGTGTTCTCCAGGCTTGATAAGAGCTGGCAGCGGAATGAGATAAAACGGGGAGCTTAAAAGTCTTCTAATCTACCCCCTGGTGATGTCCTTTGAATACATCCCACACAATACAATGATGGGAGTCGGTGACTGACCCATTCACTCCATTCTATGGCCTAAGCCACACAGTGAGGAGCAAGTGATGGAAAGATACGGGGGGGGGGGGCCAGTTGACAACACAAAATATCACACAATGGATGCACCCAGTGACACATGAAAAATATCACACAATGGATGCACCCAGTGACACATGGAAAATATCACACAATGGATGCTCCCAGTGACACATATAGAGGAAAATATCACACAATGGATGCGCCCAGTGACACATATAGAGGAAAATATCACACAATGGATGCGCCCAGTGACACATATAGAGGAAAATATCACACAATGGATGCGCCCAGTGACACAGAGGAAAATATCACACAATGGATGCACCCAGTGACACACATAGAGGAAAATATTTTAACTAAACAAACAAGAGAAAAACAAACACATGTAAGATATCAGCAACATCAAATAAACACAATAAGGACATTGCATTTTGTGGTAGTACTGGCCCTTTAGATGTTTTTGCTTTGCGTATGTGTTTGCTTGAGTGGCAGTATTGTGTACATACATACATACATACATACACTGTTGTTTCCCTGTTGACTTTTCGTTCACGTCTCTCGCTGCCTTCTCTTTCTCTCCAGGTTTCAGGCCGGTTAGTGGTAGAAGTTGTCCGGGTGAGTGGGAACATCGGCGAGCGGATGGCTGGAGGTGACGATGGACCGGACCCTTCCAACGAGTGTGAATCCCAGGAAAACAAGCTGGTTTGCATGGTAAGTGTATTTATTTATTTTTTCCTTTTTTATGGTGGTGTGCACACATCTCTCGAGATAAAGGTATTGTTCTTGGATGGAAACTGGTCGGAGTAATTTGCTATCACAGACCATCTCCCCTCAAAGTGGCGCATCTCTCTTACGATTAATGCTGCAGGTGCAACGCGGGCACAGCCCGGGGTTTGGTGAAAAGACCCCGGCGTCAATCAGAGCTGTGAGAAATGACGGCTCATTCTTGGCAGTAACACCTCACACCTTTTTATAAAGCGGCCGGAATCCCTGATCTCTGCTTTTTCATAGAAAACACTTGTTATAAAGTCACTTCAATAAAAGATGCTATATAATATGATGTGCCAATTCATGCAGAACTTGTCCGCATCCGAATTGGACGCTCAGGTCCACAAAGGTGCGTACTACTTCTTGGCTAGGATTAGAAATTCAGGTTGGAATTTCTAAGTTTAATTTGGGCGACGTTTTTCGCTCTTCTTCCCAGCAGCCAAATTTAAAGCCCGAAACAACAACTTTCAGAGACCTTGTATCTCTGACACCTGCGAGCGTTCTTGTCCACATGACAAACCTTGTCCCACCTGTATGTAGAAGGCCACTGGAGATGCAGCTGTCACTGGGTGCTGCTGATAATTGGCCAGTTTTCATGTTCGCTTGTCTCGCTCTTTCAGATCAAAGTCCTTCAGGCCACCGGCTTACCTCAACATCTCAGCAACTTTGTTTTCTGCAACTACTCATTCTGGGATCAGCCCGATCCCGTCACCGTGGCCCCTGAGGTGGACCCGAACACCACGTCTCCCGTCAGCAAGGAGCCTCACTGCATGGTGGTCTTCGATCATTGTAAAGTAAGTCGTTATTTACTCTTCTTCGCAACAGTTGGGCCATGGCACATGTTCTCAGGAGGTGATCCCCTGTTTTATGTTTGATCATTAAGTTCCTGAAGGAGTCAGTGTGGATCCTCTATGTTCCTGGACACACTTCTGTGCATTCCCTCCGGTCACCAGCACGTGACACACCTTATCAAAGCGACGAGCTGGTCACGCCATGGTGCTAGAAAGCAAGAGCTGATTTATTATTGGAGGAAGGTGCAACGTTTCGGTTCCTCTTGGAACCTTTATCAAGTATCTCCATGGAGTGACCGGCTCTTCTGTGAGATGATCAGGCTGGCTGGCTTGAAGTTCCCAGAGCCCTGGTATTGTGTGTGTGTGCGCTGTGCCGTTTTTCACTACAGCTTTATCGTGTCGTCCTTCTGTGGCCGTGTTGTGCTTGACAATCGGGTTACTTGTCCGATTTTTAACGGTGTCTAATTTTTCTGACCAAGGTAAAGCAAGAAAGGGAAGTGATTCTGTATACAGTGTCCATAGATCACGATCTGCGGCTCGGTAGGATGGATGGGTATATTGGAGTGGAAAATATCGCTCTGGCCTTGGTTTTTCCCAATGTAAGCTCGTATTCCGACATGGCCATCGATTGAAAGTCACTAATGGATAAATAGTGGCCGTGAACCATTAGCATCTCTAATAATGGCTTTATTATGAGCGAGCAACTAGAATTACTACATTTTCCTATTTCAATGACGGAAAGTTAGAATTTTAATAATGACTCGGAGGCGAGTATTTGCTTCGCTCGACATTTTTCTCACAGCAGCAAGAGAGAAAGTATAATCATTAAGGATGTCCCGATGGCCGGTTTTGAGCCACAGATCCAAACTGTCATGAGGTATTCGGGGCCAGCTGGTGCCAAACGACTCACGGCCGGACTGGCGGCTTGGTCCGTAAAGGGTGTCCCGGGGCCTTCGCCTTTCACTGTTGCTTGTGCGGAGCAGGCAGGACATAATCTGCCAGTGCACGCAGAGGCACTCAGGTTCCAGCAGCATGTCCTAGATCCATGATGGGAAACCTTGACACCCCAGATGTTTCTGAACTACATGTCCCATAATGCTCAGGCAGCCTTAAAGCTAACAGAGCATCATGGGACATGTAGTTCCAAAACATCTGGGGTGCTAAGGTTCGCCATCACTGGCCTAGATCATCTCCTCGCTTGCTCTGTCGAACGTGCGCAGGCAGGGAAGGCGTCGCGAGTCACTGCTGCAGCTGTGGGACTCAAGCTGGGGGACCGTATCGGCTTGAAAAAGCCAAGCCTTGAAAAGTGCTGAGCTTGGAACCCGAAAAACACTATCGGATCTGGACATCCATAGCATCGGTGAGCAAAAAGTAGGTTTGTGAGGGTCCCGAGAACCGTGAGACTGCTGACACGATCGTTGGGGGGGTGGTGCACCTTTCGTGCAGAGAGGGCTTCCTTGTTATGTCAGTGTGGCCGCCCTTTCTGGGCGATCGACTGATTTGCATATGCGTCAGCCTCCTGTGATGGCGCTATCGAGCTAAAACCTTGAGACCTGAGTGGGACCCACTGACCTTGCTTTTCCTCCATCGTATTAATGGCTTGAGTCGTAAGCGGAGGGAAGCACTAATCCATACAGCAGACCTTTGTCCAGCCACTGGTCTATGTCGTGGGACCATCGGTTTCCATTACGAACACCTCTGTAGTCCAAGGCACGACGACTTCCCTCTCCTTCCTAATATTACCCTTGTTTGCTTATTTTAACCCTTCAGGAGTTTGCCGTTACCATCACAGAAGACTTTCTGGACTATCTGGCAGAAGGAGCGTTGGCCATCGAGGTGTATGGTCACCGGCAGAATGACCCGAGGAAGAACCCTGCCCTGTGGGACCTGGGAATCATCCAAGCCAAGACGCGCAGCCTGCGAGACAGGTGACTCGGACGCTCCCACCATGGGTTTCTCTGACGAAGCGTTCAGAAACCCAACCACTAATACTACTCTGGGTCAACGTCCTCATTTAATAGGGATGTGGCTTCAGTTTTGTGTGTGGTTATAACTGGAGTTTAAAAACGGCCCCCCTCGTCGTGTCTCATCTTGTTCCTTCCATCAGGTGGAGTGAGGTCACGCGGAAAGTGGAGGTGTGGGTCCAGATTCTGGAACTGAACGAGAATGGAGAGTACTGTCCGGTGGAAGTGAACCCTGCCAAGGACATTCAGACCGGTGGGATCTACCAGCTGAGACAGGTGAGATGGACAACGCCTGGATTATTACACAGTGTATAGGCATGTGAGCGATATGACCAGCAAGCTGAATGCTCCATAAAGCTGATTCTGGTGTTGAAGGTAACATGGAGGGGTTTACGGGCATTGCACCCCAAATGCTTATGAAGCTTGACCATTGGCGCTGGGCTCCTAGCTTGCATGGGACTGTTGATATAGCAGGACGTCCTCACGGAAAAGCAGAAAGACTGAGTGACAAGTAATTCACTTTACTTAACCCCCTGATTTTATGGTCTCGTGCCGTCCTGTGTCCTGCACGGGGAATGCAACACAAGGCCCTTATGGCGATGGTGCAGGAGGCCCGTGAGTCATGGGTAAACGCACCCAAGGTGTGTGTGTGTCTCCAACGTGCTTTGTACAGCACGAGGTCTGTGTTTCCTAAATGCACCACGTAAGGCCTGTGTTTCCAGCTCATCTGAAGCAGCGCAAGGTTGTGTTCCATGGATGCAACTCACAAGGCCTTTGTGTCAGGGGGGACTTTGGGGGTGGGGGTGTGTGTGTGTGTGTGTGTGTGTCTTGATGCAGTGCAAGGTCGGTGTGTCTGGTGTATCACCCGTTTCCTGGATGCAACATGCGAGGCCAGTGTGTCTGGTCCTTGGCCTGCTTTCAGGATGCAGAGCGAGACCCGTGCGTCCAACTCTGTTAAAGCAGCTCGAAACCTGTGCTTTCAGGATGTGGAGCGTGAGGCCCATGTGTCCGGCATCCTTGATGCAGCCCGAGCCTGTGCTTTCAGGATGCGGAGCGAGGCCCTTGATGCAGCCCGAGCCTGTGCTTTCAGGATGCGGAGCGAGGCCCTTGATGCAGCCCGAGCCTGTGCTTTCAGGATGCAGAGCAAGGCCCTTGATGCAGCCCGAGGCCTGTGGTTCCAGGATGCAGAGCGAGGCACTTGATGCAGCCAGAGGCCTGTGCTTTGAGGATGCAGAACGAGGCCCATGATGCAGCCCTAGGCCAGTGCTTTCAGGATGCAGAGCAAGGTCCATGATGCAGCCCGAGGCCTCTGCTTCCAGGATGCAGAGTGAGGCACTTGATGCAGCCCAAGGCCTGTGCTTTCAGGATGCAGAGCGAGGCCCATAATGCAGAGCGAGGCCCTTGACGCAGCCCGAGGCCTGTGCTTTCAAGATGCAGAGCGAGGCCCGTGGGGGGTGGGGTGGCGCACAGGAGTTCTCCCTCCCCGTCTCCGCACTAGTTCAGTAATGAATAGCGTGCGTTCCCATTAATTGAGATAAATTAAGTAAGCCGTTACCTTGTTTGTTGCAGGAGCCGAGGATTAAAATCTTCCCGTAAATAGCTCTCCCAGGACTCGTGTGCAAATGTCTGCGCTGCCTGTAATTGCTCCCGCGCCTCGGTAATAACCAATCTCCCTCACCTCCTAGCACCAATTACCGTCTCTGCTATTTTGTTAATTTTCCCCTAAAGTTTAAAACTAATTACCCAGTAATTCACATTGGCCTCATCGGCACCGGGAAGGTACGGCGAACGCCGCGCTCTCATTTCCATCCAATAAAGAAACCCACCAGCGACTCGCGGCGACCAGAGAGAACCTCCTGATTTAAAGCGGAATTATCTCAAAGGAAAAAATAGTGATTTGTAGCAAAAAAAAAAATAATTCCTGGCGTCTGTTCCGGTGATGACCCACCCTGGGGATTGTGGGAAAGATTCCATTATAGGCCTTATTATAATGGCAGATTAGACTTGTATTGAATAATAATAAAAAGGCATAAAAATCAGCCGGGCAGCGGGAGCAGAGTCCAGGAAAACGCATATCAAGAAAGAAACCATGTCCAGGTCAGGCCACGGAGAGCATGGAGAGACTGGCTGGCTGGCAGTGATGAGGGCAAATTACCTGTGCCTGGCCTGTGCACCTTGTTATCAAAGAGGCAATGTGAAAGGTGAAGCAAGGGGTTAAAAACATGCAGTAAAGGATCAATAGCGTTTATCCATATAAACGAGTGACAACGAATGTTAGTTACAGGTATTTATAAAGCGCTAGCAAGTGCTGTACAATGGGAGAGACAGAATAAAAAATATACATAAAAGTTAAAACACAGAACAGTAGGAGAGAGGATCCTGCTCAAGAGTTTACAATCTAAGAGCGGGGTGACCCACTAGGTGAAGGTAATAGCTGAGTTTGGGAAGTATTGGGACGCTGGGTGGGAAGAGGAGCAAGAAATGAACAGTGGGGGGATAATGGAGTGAGCTGATAGGATTCTCTAAAGTAATGGGTTTTCAGAGACTTCTTGAAGGACTGGAGAGACGGCGAGAGTCTGTTGCGGGGGAGGGAGTTTCATAGGGGTCAGCTTGAGAGAAGTCCTGAAGGCGGGAGTTAGGGGTGCGGATACGTGAAGCTGATAGCATCAGATCATTGGCAGAGTGAAGTGGTCAGGGTGGGATGTACCTGCTAATAAGGGATGTAGGCCGGGGCGCGGTTATGGAGAGCTTTGTATGTGAGCACCAATATAATGAATTAGATTCGAAGTGAAACCGGGAGCCAGTGTAGAGATTGACAAAAGGGTGAGGTGCTGGAGGTGAGGTGTGAGAGGTGCAGGAGGTGAGTTGTAGGAGTCTGGCACAGGTGTTCATTACAGACTGCAGAGGGAGAATCTGGGATCTCTTAAGGCCAGAGAGGAGGTTACAGTAGTCAAGGCGGGAGATAATAAGAGCTTGGATGAGCATTTTAGCAGAGTCCTGATTAAGACAGGGGTGGACGTGTGCAATGTTTTTTAGGTGGAAGTTGTTGTATTTGATTAGTGACTCAATGTGAGGAGAGAGAGGACTAACCATGCAATGGCCCTGGGGATCTGGGTTTATGATTGGACGGGCTCCTGGTTACTTGGGAGTTTAGGTGTAAACCCTTCAACGTCAAACAATGTCTGATCTCGATCTTCACAAAGACCCGTGGATAATGCAGAGCCTCCAGCGATGCAGGGCGTCCGTGCAAAATACTAAAAAGTGACCGGTCAGGGATCGAGTGCCCCCAGATTTGAAAGGTGCCATGCAAGGGCTCTAAGACTTCCCAGGTTTCTACTTGCTTCAAGGGCATATTGCCTGCACCCAAATGATGGTTCCGGCAGCCGGGTAGTGTAAAGCATGGCTGTGCTGGTGCGTAGAAACAGTGAGCAGGGAAATGTGGGCATCGTGGGGGGGACCCTGAAATCCATATCACTGTCCATGAATATGATTCCTGCGCCGGTCATTAATCTCCTCCATTGCTCCGTCGCTCAGGGCCAGTCTCGACGCATCCAGGTGGAGGTGAAATCCGTCCAGGACTCCGGAACTTTGCCCCTCATAGAAGATTCCGTATTATCCGTCTCTGTAGGCTGCGTGAAAATCGTCCACTTCAAATCGGGGAAATCGCACGATGCCCGGCAGGTAAAACATTCTGTCCCGTCAGTGATGTAACACTTTTTTTATAAATAAATGGCGGACACATTTTAAGTGGAGATCATGCCAATCTAATCTTACTGATTTTTTTTGATTGGGTAACAAAAATAATAGACACAGGTGGTGCAGTAGACATTGCTTATTTAGATTTCAGTAGGCTTTTGATACTGTTCCGCATAGAAGGCTTATCAATAAATTGCAATCTTTGAGCTTGGATTCCAATATTGTTGAATGGATTAGGCAGTGGCTGAGTGACAGGCAACAGAGGGTTGTGGTAAATGGAGTTTATTCGGCGCAAGGTCTTGTTACCAGTGGGGTACCTCAGGGGTCAGTACTTGGACCCATTCTCTTTAATATTTTTATTAGTGATATTGCAGAAGGTATTAATGGAAAAGTATGTCTTTTTGCTGATGACACAAAGATTTGCAACAGAGTTGACGTTCCTGGAGGGATCAGCCAAATGACAAATGATTTAGGTAAACTAAAAAAATGGTGGTAGCTGTGGCAATTGAGTTTTAATGTGGATAAGTGCAAGATAATGCACCTGGGACGTAAAAACCCAAGGGCTGAATATAGAATATTTGATACATCTGAGGGTTGAGATTTAGGGGTTAATTATTTCAGAGGATCTAAGGGTAAGTAGTCAATGTAATAGAGCAGCAGGAAATGCTAGCAGAATGCTTGGTTGTGTAGGGAGTAGACATGTGCATTCGTTTTAGTACTAAAACGATTTAGTCCGAATTTTGGGATAATTTAGTTTTCATATGACTCAAGAGATACGAAACTCCTCAGTACAAAAAACGAAAGAAACTAAAATAAAATGCACTACATTTTAGTTTCAGTCCTTTTTGTGATATTACATTGAGTGAAGGTGACCAGCAATGAAGAGCGCAACATCCGAAGTTCTGCACCCTCCACATGCCAATGCAGTAGGATGTTCTATACAGAGAGAGGCATTAATTAATGCAGGAGGATGTTCTATACATTATACAGAGAGGGGTATTATTGCAGGAGGATGTTATATACATTATACAGAGAAAGGTATAAATTGAGGAGGATGCTCTATACAGAGAGGGGCATTAATTAATTCAGTAGGATGTTCTAAACATTATACAGAGAGGAGACTTTTTTTTTTTTTAGCCCTTTAAATCCAGTGGCTGTGAGCGCTGAGATCGGCTGCTTGTTATATTATCACTCAGTACAATGTATCAGGCTCAGTTGTTACAGTAACTGACTGTAACAGCACTCAGAGTTTCAGTAAAACAAGGAAATAATATTGTTCTAACCTCTTATATATAAAAATATTATTTACTAGTTTTGCTGTGATGAGCACTGAGCAGCAGTCAGTTACTGTAACAGCCTTGCCTGACACGGGGCAGTATTACAATGTTGGTGCTAACTTAGGCTGGGGTCAGACCAGCGCACTTTTAACGTGCGTTCTGGCGCACTTAATCACGGCCGCACTAGCAGCAAATGACGGCCAATATACGAAGTACGGTCGCACGAAAGTCCGGCTGCGCAACGCAAGTGGAAAATGAACGCATTTTTTCGAGAACGCAGAACCGCTAGTACTGACGTACAGAGTGCGCTGTGTGTGTGTGTGTGTGTGTGTGTGTGTGTGTGTGTGTGATTTGGAGACGTCAGACCCTGCTCATGTCCGGCCAACATAACGTCCAGACACCCAAAGTCTCCTGGTTTGGATCCGTAAAAAATCACGCACAAAAATGCGCATCGTATGACCGTTTTCGCGTATTCCGTGAAAAAATACATCAATGCGTTCGGACGCACTTTTTTACGTTCGCGTGTAAAAATGCTTTCGTTTGACCCTAGCCTTAACCAGAGCTGTTGTAAACTGAAAACCTCCATAGACTATAATGGCTCTGGAAAGTTTACAACAACTCTGGTTAAGTTAGCACCAACTATGTAATATGGCTCACATTGTGCTGAGAGTGAGAGATACTGTAACAAGCAGCGATCTCAGCCCTCTGAGGAGCCACTACAATAGTAATTGTATCCACTGGTTTTCTGATGAATGAAATTAGTTTTCATACTAAAGAACTGAAAACGAATTTCTTTAGCAACTAAATAAATTGCATTTTAGGACTAATCCATTAGTTCAAAACGAAATTTTGTGCTGTGCACATGTCTAGTAGGGAGAGGTATTGGCAGTAGGAAAAGGGAAGTGCTCATGCCACTGTACAGAGCACTGGTGAGACCTCACTTGGAGTACTGTGTGCAGTACTGGAGACCGTATCTCCAGAAGGATATAGACATCTTAGAGAGAGTTCAGAGAAGGGCTACTAAAATGGTGTACGGCTTGAAGGAGAAAAGTTACCAGGAAAGGGTTAATGATCTTAACATGTACAGCTTGGAAAAAAGACGAGACAGAGGAGATATGATAGAAACATTTAAATACGTAAAGGGAATCCACAAGGTAGAGGAAGGGAGTATATTTAAAAGGAAACAAAGTAGCAAAACAAGAGGACATAGTCTTAGATTAGAGGGGCAAAGGTTTAAAAGTAACATCAGGAAGCATTATTTTACTGAGGGTGGTGGATACATGGAACAGTCTTCCAGTTGAAGTGGTAGAGGCCAAAACCGTAATTGAATTTAAGCAGGCATGGGATAGGCATAAGGCTATCCTAAACAAAAGATAAATCCAGGTAAAGTATCCATGTAATTGGGCGACTAGATGGGCCGAAAGGTTCTTATCTGCCGACATTTTCTATGTTTCTAAGTGTAAAACGTGTATTTGAGAGCTGTTTTGGGACTCCATTTCCCATGATGACCAGTCGTAGTGCATTGGCTGCAGGGTAAAGGGTGTTATGCGACGGATCAGACACATAATATCTTATCAATAATGGAAAGCGGTTACTATTTTTATTTTTCGTTCGGTCATTTCAACTCGCGTTTCTGTGACCGGTTTAAATCTTTCCGGGCCTCGTAGGCCGACATGTACAATTTGTACAAAAAAAAAGTGAGAGACTGTAGACTTCATTTGCATTTCCTACCCAGAATCCCTTGCTTACAGGGAATGTTTTGGCGGTAGTGGCCCTTTAAATCAACTCTGTTGGAAAACAGGAAATACAAGCGGCGTTGAGATAAAGTGCACGTCTGGGGAATATACAGCAATGTTTAGAAAGCAGGAACACTTTTCCAATATATCCCATTGTGTCACTCTGATGTTTTACAATCACAATCAGGGTTATTCAATAAGCGCCGAATTGCACCGAACAGGGAATTTCCCCATATGGTGCAATTTCCTGGCCATTCGGTTATTCAAAAAGCTGTCAATTCTCCAAAATTTGGCGAATTGCCTGCACATACGGTGCCTGTTCGGTGCCTGTTCGAGGGCAGTGAAATCTCTCATAGAGAAGCAATGCTTCATCTATTCAGAGAACACAAAACCGCAGAGAAATGTCAGTGAAATGCCCTGCTGTTCGGTGTTTTCATTCGGCAGGTTTATTCAGGCGAATCCCATAGGCTTCAATGTTAAAAATATTCCCGTTTTAATCCCATATCTAATAAACCGTTTATTTTCATTTGTAGCAAAAAGTCGCTTTATTTTTAAGGCATTTTTCGGCGAATGTTTGTGTTCTTTTCTTCTGTAACGGACCTTTTTATTATTATTATTCATAGGACCTTACTGATTTCCAGGCATTTTCATGCAGTATTTCTTTTTTTTTTTTTTTTTCTTTTTATCCCTTTCGGTGGCTTGTCGGCTTTTTCCGGCGGCAGTTTTGCAGCGTTTTTTTGACTTTGTTCGGCTGCTCGTTCACTGCACTTTGGGGACTCTGCGGTGAATGCTTAATTCACCGCAGGGTTGGCAAATCGAACTCGCCGAATTGTGGGGAACGGGAGAGCACCGACGTTTTGGTGCTCTCTGAATAACCCTGTTTGTGTGACTTTGCTGTTTATATTGAATAGATCACATTGTGTCACTTTGCTGTTTATAATCACAGTAGTTTAATGAAATAGAGACTTTTCCGGGTTTCTTTGCAGCTTTCTATGTAAATCCTGGGTGCCGGGTTGTACCGCACACTCAACACACTTTATATTTGTTTCCTACTTTTTGCAGGATGAAGCAGAGGATGTTGACAGCTATCAGGTAAGCGTTAAATCTTGAATCCTGCAGACGTATTTTCAGGTGGTGTTGCTATATATGTATCAACGTTTATACAGCATGTACATTTAAAGCCACACTAGCACTTATAGAAGCTGTAACTAGATTACTTGTGCAATGAAAACAATACCACTTTATAAAACACATGCTGCTGTTTTTTTCTTTGCTTGAAGTAATTGCAGGTAAAAAGGAAAACAAGTTAAGTTTTTATCTCATTTTTCAATTTTTGTGGATTTTTCCCATGATGCAACATTTACCAAAATCTGTGCAAAAAGTTTTGCTTTACTGCTGTGGTTTGTCTTGCCTAGTATTTAACAGTTAATGAGGAGTAGGAGGAGGAGGGAATGTTTAGATAAGGTGGCAGGAGGTCTATTGTTCTCCAGGCTATCTGGCAGCGGAATGCGATAAGACAGGGAGCTTAAAAGACTTCTAATCTACCCCTGGTTATGTCCTTTGAATACATCCCACCCAATACAATGATGTGAGTCGGTGACTGACCCATTCACTCCATTCTATGGCCAAAGCCACACAGTGAGGAGCAAGTGATGGAAAGATACTGTGGGGGAGGGTGGAGTTTACAACACAAAATATCACACAATGGATGCACCCAGTGACACAGAGGAAAATATCACACAATGGATGCACCCAGTGACCCATATAGAGGAAAATATCACACAATGGATGCACCCAGTGACCCATATAGAGGAAAATATCACACAATGGATGCACCCAGTGTTATGGATCAGACTTAAACAGTCTCTTGTTCGAATGCCTGCAGCTGCCAAATGGTGAAGTCAATCAAATCAAGTGCGCACTGAGAGAAAACACACACTCGCTGGATAGGTGTAGCCTTCCTCGGTCAAAGCCAAGTGACGTCTCTTTAATCATAGGATTGATACATGCTTATATGCCAGTTCAGCGCGTCATCAGCTATATGGGAGTCGGCTAATATTTTTAATCGTTGTCAGCAATAAAAAGGTGCAACTATATGCTAGTTTAAATCAAGAATCAAAAGTAACAAAATCAGCATATTCTACATGTCAAAGTATTTTGCGTCGTTGACAAACGTCAGTCGTTTTACACCATCATGGGTGTATGGGCGAAGTCCTGTTTCAGAGTGTTCCGGGATACAGGATGTTCCTGGTACCGAAAAAAGGGATCCTCATGACTTGCGGTTAGCTATTCTGTTGAAACAGCGGAGTTACGCAAGATACATTTTGATTCTCTCTGAAAAGACCGTTTTATTAATTCAGCTCTTAAAGACATATGAACTACTTAAATGAGCATTTTTCTAAGCCTTTGAATATTATTAAAGCAAATACATATTCTTGTCCCTAACAATGGATGCGCCCAGTGACACATATAGTGGAAAATATGACACCATGCATGCGCCCAGTGACACATAGTGGAAAATATCACACCATGGATGCGCCCAGTGACACATATAGTGGAAAATATCACACAATGCATGCGCCCAGTGACACATATAGTAGAAAATATAGCACAATGGATGCACCCAGTGACACATATAGTGGAAAATATCACACAATGGATGCGCCCAGTGACACATAAATAGTGGAAAATATCACACAATGGATGCACCCAGTGACACATATAGTGGAAAATATCACACAATGGATGCGCCCAGTGACACATATAGTGGAAAATTATAGTAGAAGAGAGTAGATATGCCAAGGAGGCATATAGCACAATATATGTGTCACTGGGTGCATCCAGAGGGAAATATTTTCTTAACAAAGCACATGTAAGATATCAGCAACATCACATAAACAGGACATTGCATTTTTTGGTGGCGCTGGCCCTTTATTAGAAATGTTTGTGTAATATTAAATGTGTTCATACGTATCTTTATCCCCCCCCCCCATCATTCCTAAAAATGATACTGCCTTCTCTGCGTCCATAGTCTGGCATCTCCAGGTGGTCTGGGTTTCGGTTTGAACCAAACGCCTAAGGAACAATAAAATAAATTCCATAAATTCACACGAATAGAAATGAGCAATGTTCTTGTAACACTGAGCCTCCATTCCTGTATCATGAGGGTCACGGAATGACTGTACAGGTCAGAGGGTGAGTGTGTATGGAGGCGGTGTGAGGTAGCCATGTGTGTGTGTGTGTATATATGTATTTATCGAGTTAATGCCTCCGTCACTTATTTATTTTTTTAAACTTTTTCCAGGATAGGGATTTGGAGCGGCTGAAGCGGAAGTGGCTGAACGCCCTGACCAAGCGGCAGGAGTATTTAGATCAGCAGTTACAGAAGCTGGTCACCAAGCAGGGTGAGGCTGCACCGGGGGGTTTGTGTTTACTTGTATAGTTTTTCAACAATTGTATGTTAACGCATAGACCAGGTCTCGCGCAGTCCTTTTGTCTCGCAAGCTTCTACCTTCCCCTCCCCCGCCCGGAATAACGTGATTTTACTTTTGCGTCTGCTCCGCAGATAAAAGCGAAGACGATGCCGACCGTGAGGCCCAGTTACTGGAAATGCGACTGACGCTGACGGAGGAGAGGAATGCGGTCATGGTGCCGTCTGCAGGAAGCGGCATACCCGGCGCGCCTGCAAACTGGTACGTAAAGCACCTGGTGTGCTGCTTACACTTTCCACATTCACGCACCTCGTTTTGGATTCGATATCTGGTCTGTGTATACGACTGTCCATCCACTGCGTCCGTATTTGTGCGATCATGCTATTTTTCAGACGACGTCAATCATCGTCCGACCAATCCCACAACATGCAGGAGATTCAGTCCTCGTTCACTGCCTCCAACTGCCATCAGACGACTTTGTGCGACAACAGACTAGCGATCCTTCCCACTTGAATGGGATTTGTCAAGCGAAGTCAGGACGATCTAGTACAAGTTACGTGAAAAAGATGAATTGTATAGTTAAACCGCCCTGTGGCGGCAGGGAAATCCCCCTATAGAGAAGCGATTCCGTTTGACAGCCCATAGGATTCAATGTAAGATAATATATTCAATTTTTAATTCTATCTGCATTTCTTCCTTTATTGCACAAACAGCAGCAAAGGGTTAACTTTGAAAAAAATGTAACAGAAGAAACCAACAACCCTTCCCCAGCATGGAGAGGCCCTCCCATAGTCCTTGTCCCGCCCCAATCCCACGTTCAAGTAATCACTGCGGGAGATTCCACTTCCTCTTCCTTTGCTGCTCTCGCAGCGGCAACATCGTGACTGAGATGAGTATAGCATAGAAGGCTTATCAATAAATTGCAATCTTTGAGCTTGGATTCCAATATTGTTGACTGGATTAGGCAGTGGCTGAGTGACAGGCAACAGAGGGTTGTGATAAATGGAGTTTATTCGGCGCAAGGTCTTGTTACCAGTGGGGTACCTCAGGGGTCAGTACTTGGACCCATTCTCTTTAATATTTTTATTAGTGATATTGCAGAAGGTATTAATGGAAAAGTATGTCTTTTTGCTGATGACACAAAGATTTGCAACAGGGTTGACGTTCCTGGAGGGATCAGCCAAATGACAAATGATTTAGGTAAACTAAAAAAAATGGTGGGAGCTGTGGCAATTGAGTTTTAATGTGGATAAGTGCAAGATAATGCACCTGGGACGTAAAAACCCAGGGCTGAATATAGAATATTTGATACATCTGAGGGTTGGGATTTAGGGGTTATTATTTCAGAGGATCTAAGGGTAAGTAGTCAATGTAATAGAGCAGCAGGAAATGCTGGCAGAATGCTTGGTCGTGTAGGGAGAGGTATTAGCAGTAGGAAAAGGGAAGTGCTCATGCCACTGTACAGAGCACTGGTGAGACCTCACTTGGAGTACTGTGTGCAGTACTGGAGACCGTATCTCCAGAAGGATATAGACATCTTAGAGAGAGTTCAGAGAAGGGCTACTAAAATGGTGTACGGCTTGAAGGAGAAAAGTTACCAAGAAAGGCTTAATGATCTTAACATGTACAGCTTGGAAAAAAGACGAGACAGAGGAGATATGATAGAAACATTTAAATACGTAAAGGGAATCCACAAGGTAGAGGAAGGGAGTATATTTAAAAGGAAACAAAGTAGCAAAACAAGAGGACATAGTCTTAGATTAGAGGGGCAAAGGTTTAAAAGTAACATCAGGAAGCATTATTTTACTGAGCGGGTGGTGGATACATGGAACAGTCTTCCAGTAGAAGTGGTAGAGGCCAAAACAGTAATTGAATTTAAGCAGGCATGGGATAGGCATAAGGCTATCCTAAACAAAAGATAAATCCAGGTAAAGTATCCATGTAATTGGGCAGACTAGATGGGCCGAAAGGTTCTTATCTGCCGACATTTTTCTGTTTCTATAGCGCGCTGGCGTTTTTACTTGTCTATTTCTTATTGAATTCATTATTCTGACTCTCCTGTTACTCTCTGGTCTCTGCTCCCGGCGTTAACCGCGGACAGTGACTCATTCTCTCCCCCTCCGGCGGCTGGCCATTACCTGCCGTCGAGGGTGGCCTTTTATCTTCTATTTACTACAGCTGTTTGTTTCCCGCTGTGCGCTACCCGCTGGTACAGAACACACCGCTCGTTCCACTCACTTTCTAGCTGGCCGCAAACCCCTTGATCTCCTCAGCGCTCGGACGGGCGGTAGCCCCGCCCCCTCGCATGCGAGATTCTCGCGGGGTTTGCGGCGGCCATTTTAGCTACCTTAAGGTGCGCACGCTTCACACATCGCTCCACACGCGGTTTTACCCGGCCACAACGCTCACAAGACATGTCCCTGTCTAAGCCCACCTAGTTAAGCCCTCAACACTCTGCCAATGCATCGGACTCCAGCTCCATGCAGGCACAATCTGGAGACCGGAAATACCGAAAAAGGTACTCAAAATCCGAGGCACGTCTCCAGCGTTTAGAAGCTTCCCTCCAGGCCTCCATGTCCTCTGCTGTGCAGTCTGCTGTATCCTCCCTGGCTGATACATGGGAACAATCTCTGAATGCCATCCTAAACACTCAGGTACCACCTACCCCTGACAGACAGCATTCCCCTGCGCACTCGCAAGGTTCCAGACGCAGCTCTGTGCAAGGCCCCTCTGTTGAGCCGGTGCTTGATCCCCCAGGGGACGATTCTGTGCCGTCTAAGGACGCGCACGCTGCAACCAGCAGCCGCAAGTATGGCAGTCCCTCCACGCTGCCGGGTCCCAGCACCCAACTGGTCCCTCGTAAGAGAGCCCTCGACTGCGGGGCCCCTCGAGCGGTCACCTCCAAACGACAACGCCAAGCGACACCAGCGCTGACCGAGTATTCGGACACGGATGAATGAGGATCCAATGACCGAGGAGGATGGGATCCTGGAGATACACGCTCCAGAGGATCACGCCCTCATGGCCGCAGTGGTTCCCGCCCGAGCTGTCCGCTCCAAAAGCTTGGTCATCCTTGACCCCCAGGGCAACCCACTGTTCGAGCCAGAGGACCTCAAACATCCTAGGTCCACAGCCTGGTGTCGCGCTGCGCACGTCGAGCAATGGGTTGATGCCCATATGCGCCGGCCACTCGAGAAAGTGGACCGTGCGAGGTTACGGGCGGAATGCCCTAGAGACCCACCACCACGGGTAAAACGTGCCTGACCCCCGTGGTGGACAAGAGCTTTCAAAAATACGCGGTTGGTCTGCCAAAAAAGGCATTGACAGTGTCCTGAAAAGTTGTCAGGACAAAGTACTAGACGTTGCAGGCCCTATGGTCCGCATATTTGAGTTGGTGGAGGAGGCCAAGACTCAAGATTTATTCTTAGACCCTAAACAAGTGGGCGAGTGGCTGCAGCGTGCGTTTTGCCTCCTGGGGAACACCAACGCCGCTATTTCTGCTGAACGCAGAAAGAGTATCCTCTTAAAAGTTGACTCCGGTCTGGTTGACCTGGCCACCAATGATTTGGGTGCTAAGGCCCAGGGCATGCTCTTTGGAAAACCTTTCCTGAAAGATATGGGCGAGTACACCCAGGCTTTCCAGTTCATCGACAAGTCCGAGTCAACCATGAAACGCATCTTCGCCAACAAGAAGCGAGTTTTTTGTAGAGCCGGCAGCTACAGGGGTCGCGCTGTCGGCCGAGCGGGCTAGAACGCCTCCTGGAAGAACGCCTCAAGGCCCCACTGCTGCAACCACCGCCTCTAATAACACTGGTTCCGCTGGTCCGGTCCCGTACACGGGAGCCGGTCCCTGGAGAGGCAGAGGTTACCGTGGAGGCAGAGGTTCATCCTACTACCGACGAGGAGCAGGTATGTCCTTATCAGATTATTCATTGTTCCCAAGTGCAAGTGGGGGGCCGCCTCCGTCTTTTTTCCAGCGCTTGGCGACACATATCATCGGATCCGTGGGTCCTTCAGGTAGTCTCGGGGCTCCTCCGAGAGTTTGTCTCCCCTCCTGTACAAGACTCCCTCCCATTGCCTCTTCGCAAGACCCAGATGAATCTGGTTCAAGAGGAAGTACACGCGCTCTACCAGAAAGGCGCCATAGAGCTTGCGTCCCCGCTCCACCTGGGTTCCTCAGCACCCTTTTTCTCGTTGCGAAAAAAGGGGGCCGCAGGCGTCCTGTCATCAACCTCCGATCCCTGAACGAGTGGGTGGTCTACCATCATTTCAAGATGGAGGACATCCACACCCTCAGGGACTCTCTATCCCAAAACGATTGGTCAAGCTCGATCTAAAGGACGCCTACCTTTCGGTCCCGATCGACCACACACATCGCGACTTCCTCAAGTTTGCGTGGGGTCCTCACACCTGGCGGTTTACATGCCTACCCTTTGGCCTGTCATCTGCCCCGTGGTGCTTCACCAAACTACTAAAACCATGTTGCCAAGTGGATCGATCAAAATTTCAGGGCTCCCCTAGACCGTCCCTCAAGAGCAACTATGAGGGCTGAGTGTCCCCGACCTACCACCGCGGGCAAAGTCTGCCTTACCCCGGTGCTAGACGAATATTTTGGAAAATTCCTGGGGGGAAAAGGATGGATAGTTAAAAAGGGTATTGATAATGCCCTGCGCGTGATACAGGACAAAGTCCTAGATATGTCAGGTCCCTTGGCACGACTTTGAGATGGTGGAAGACGCCAAGCTTTCTGGAAACCCCTTGGAACCTGAGGAGGTTGGGGGATGGTTACAGCGCACTATGTGCCTATTTGGGAACGCCGTAGCGGCAGAACGTCGAAAAGCGATTCTGATTAAAATGGACCCGCAGTTCACCACCCTAGCCCCCAAAGACCTAGGTAGTGAGGCGCAGGGTTTTCTGTTCGGGGACTGTTTCATTAAGGAGATGGGAACATATGCGAACACTTTTTCCAACATGGAAAAGACACAGGCTACCTTGAAGAAAGTCTTCAATCCCACTCGAGTTTTTGGCAGGGCCGGCAGATACAGAGGGCGCCCTGCCGTCCGTGGACCCGCTCCTTATGCCGTTTCCCGTGCCGGAAACTTGCCCTCACGATCAGCTCCGAAGTCCAGAGCATCAGGATTTACGGGATCTTTCTACCCATCAAGAGCACGACCCTGGCAGGGACGCGGGTATAGAGGGACGAGAGGCAGAGGATACCTCCGTCGTCCAGCAGGTACTTCCTCTACCTGTACCACATCTCACGATCCCAATCGCGGGGCGCTTGTGTCATTTCCTACACAACTGGGACATACTCACTCAAGACACATGGGTCCTCAACACGGTACAGGGGTTCACTGTGGATTTCACCAACACTCCGTACCAGTCGACACCACCACGCCCGCTATCACTGTCTTCGACACTTTATGAGTTGGTACATGCGGAGGTTCTGAACCTCCAACAGAAAGGGTCTATAGAAGCATCTCATACTCACACGCTGTACTTTGTAAGCAACCTCTTCGTAGTTGCAAAGAAAGGGGGCGGTTACCGTCCAGTCATCAACCTGAAAGAGTTGAACGGTTGGGTGGTATACCGCCATTTCAAAATGGAAGGAATACATACAATGAAAGAGTTGTTGATTCCAGGGGAGTGGCTTGTCAAATTGGATCTCAAGGATGCCTATTTGAGAATTCCGATTCGAGAAGACTTCAGGGACTTTCTCGCTTTCCCCTGGGATGGCAGAATGTGGAGATTCACATGCCTCCCATTCGGCCTATCATCGGCTTCCTGGTGATTCACGAAAATCATGAAACCAGTGGTAGCTCAGTTGAGAGCAAAAGGGGTGCGACTAGTGATCAACCTCGACATCATCATCATCATGTCGCACTCCACCATACAACTACATCTCCGATGGACCATTCAGTTGTTACTGGATCTCGGGTTCCTGATCTACATGGACAAGTCGATCCTGGTTCCATCACAAAAACTGGAGTTTTTGGGCTTCATTCTCGACTCTGTATCTCAGACTCTGAACCTCCCGAACTCGAAGGTCCTTTTTCTCCGGAAGGAAGTCCGCACACTACTTCGCCATCGCTCCACTTCCCTGAGGCAGATTGCACGCGTCATAGGACTTATGTCCGCCACACGGCATGCAATATTTCCAGCCCCTCTGTTTTTCAGAGCCCTCCAGAGATTGAAGGCCCGTTTTCTCCGGTCCGGCTCTTCATACAACAGGATAGTGGAGATAACGGAGGATGCAATCACCGATCTGCAATGGTGGATTATGGATTTGCATCTTTGGAACGGGAGTTCTCTTCATTTCCCGAATCATTCCCTCACGATAGAATCGGACGCCTAGGTTGGGGAGCTCGATGCGATCTACTGGAGATGGGAGAACGTTGGTCCCAAGAGGAGACTTCACTGCATATCAACGTCCTGGAACTGCTAGCAGCATTCTTTGCTTTTTGTGAAAGGAACCGATCATCGATCCATACTCCTTCGTCTGGACAACTTCCCGGCTGTGCAATACATCAACAGCCTAGGGGGACCCTGCTCGGTTCTGTTGACGTTCATGGCACACCAGCTCTCGGAGTTCTGCTTTCAACATCACCTCCATGTGACGGCGCAGTTTATTCCTGGGCTCTCGAATGTGGTCGCGGACTAGAACTCACGGCATTGGCGAGACATAGGAGATTGGTCTCTTCACTCTTCAGTCTTCTCAACGCTCTCTCGGCTGAGGGGTCCCTTCCGCACGGATTTATTTGCCTCCCGGCCGAATGCAAAGCTGACAACGTTCTTCAGCTGGCGTCCAGACACAGCGGCGACGGATGCGTTCCTTCAGAATTGGGGACAGGGATGCTCCTATGCGTTCCCTCCATTCGCTTTATTTCAGAGACTGCTGAATGTCGGAAGGACGCAACACATCACCTTGGTACTGATGACCCCGTTCTGGCCATCTCAAGCATGGTTCTCATCCATCCTGGATCTGGTGATAGACTACCCTCGCTTGATTCCGTCCTTCCAGGACGTGTTACTGGATCCGGATCACCGACTCCACCCGTTGATCTCGTCGGGTCAACTGCAGCTCATGGCCTGGTTGCTCTCGGGATCGGTGGATCGTCAAGCGGCATATCAAGCTCTGCTGCCTCGTTGCTCCAGCAATCCTGGGCTCCGGGAACTAGAGGGGTATACGCCTCCTGTTGGACAAGATGGTCTAGCTGGTGTCTTGAACGGGCTCAGGATCCCTTTTCGGCCCCTCCTGACGCATGTCCTAAACTTCTTGACTTCTGTTTTTGACTCGGGCACAGCCTATCGTTCTCTTAATGTCTTGATCAGCTATGTCGGCTGGACATGTCGGTTTTGAGGGTGTTCCTCTTGGAAGGCATCCCTTAGTCTGTCGGCTTCTACGGGGTGCCCGAGGTGCTCATCCTCCTCGCCCTCGATATGTGGTAACATGAGATGTTACTGTGGTGTTGCGTTTCCTCCTCGCTTGGCCAGATAATCATGGCTTGTCGTTGCGTCGGCTTTCGGCTAAATTGTTGAAGTTGCTGTGCTTGGTCTCGTGTAAACGAGTAGGAGATGTGAGAGCGTTGGACTTTGGAGTTCGCTCTTTTCTGCCGGAAGGCGTAAGGTTTGATATTTCTCGTCGTACCAAGACGTCTATTTCGCAGGCATTTTTCCGTCTTTTCCCTCACAACCGTGGTTATGTCCGTTCAGATGTTTGCAGGAATACGAGGAACGTGATCTTCCCTTTTTATTTATGGAGGAAGTGGCTCCTTTTATTTCTTTTAAGCCCCCCTTCCTCCCAGTTACCTCACCCGCTCTGGCTAGGTGGATTCATTGACTATTGGACTTGGAATCGGTCAATACACCTCCCAATTCGGGGCGCACTCAGAAGCGCCATTGCTTCCAAAGCGGTTTCCCATGGCTGTCGCTTGGAGGACTTGTTACGCTCCGGACTGGTCGCGGGAATCCACTTTTAGGGAGTTTTACTTTAAGCCCGTATCACATTGGTCATCCATGTTTAGATTTCCTCTAGCTTCGAACTTGCAAATAGGAGCCTCCTATTTCATAACGGAAAGTTAGAATTTTATTAATGACACGGAGGCGAGTATTTCCCTCCCATTTCTCCCTCCCTTCTGTATATTGTTCTGTTATGTTATTTTTGTATTATAATAAATAAAAACATGGACTCGGTCTCGTCTTTATCCGGTCACTGCGATTGCTTATTTGTATACCGTGTTTTATTTCCATAAATCCATTTATTTGTTCATATGGGTTCTGAAATCTTTTCAGCGCTAGTACCGCGTGTCTTGAGTGTTGCACGCAGTTATTATTCTAACATATCCTTCGTGTTTTGTGCTTTTCTTGCAGCCACTGGCCCACCTGTTTGAGTTTGGAATCTTCTGCTTCCTTTCCTTCTGGATCGTTAGTCTTCGACTTTGAAAAGACAAGATTTCAAATGTCGTTTTTCTGTTTTCCGTATTCTTCGTGGTTTTCAAGAAAGAGGATTAATGGATGTCAAGGGGGAACTTATGTTAACTCAGGACAGTCCATACTGCGTTATGGAAGGGGTGTTTCAGGACGTACCATGTTGGTACTATCGTTTTTTCTTGTCAAAGTTATATATGGATATATACTTCTTCTGTCTACTTCTTGCTGCTGTTTATTAAAGTAAGAAATAGACTGCAAATACTCGCCTCCGTGTCATTAATAAAATTCAAACTTTCCGTTATGAAATAGGAAAATTTTGTAATTACCGATTTTTTTTTTAATTTTTTCAAATTTTTTTATAAATACATTTTTTTAATTTTTATTTTAATCCCTACGCTGCCGAACTGTAATAAACCCAACAAAAATAGAACAACCTGCGAACACTGTTGAAGACCTGCAGGTATCTCTGGGGTTCCTGGTGCTTTAATGAGTCCTTTCAGCACCAGGGACCGCACCGGAGACCCCTGCAGGTGTTTTTTTCTTCTTCTTGGTTCGGCGGTCTTCCCGTAGGTCGATCTGGGTCGTTCATATTCTCTGCTAGTGGATGACCCTACATCGGATTATGTTCAGGCAGCAAAATTTAAAAAGTCCTCTCATGTCTCTTGCACCCCAGAGTGATAATGAACCAACCGAGACCTCACGGCACTTCTTCACTTTACAAACGTTCAACAGACGCAGAAATTAAACCTCCTCCCTATATGGGTCGTGACGCCCCAATTCTGAAACGGCTGAATTTGACGCATTTTTAATTTCGACACAGCCAAATTCAACGCTTCGGTTTTAGGCTCAGAAATAAGGGTTAGGTTTACGGTAAGAGATGAGGTTGGGGTTAAAGCTTCTTTTAGGGTGGGTGTTAGTTTTAACCCCAACATTCTGCTTCATATTTGCCTCATTTTTAGGCTACAGATTCTACCCCTTCTTCTGATGCTCGCTCGCTGTCACGTGAAGAGGCAGAACCTGTTGCCTGTATATGAAGCAAACCTGGAGCAGAATGTTAGGTTTGGCATTAAAGGGCCGGTGTTCTGCCATACTTGCAAACTTGCCATAATGGTGAACCGCATCACTTCCGGTGCACCTATGTCACCAAAAGTCAGGCGGATCAGCTGGATACAGCATCCGCAATGGCAGTGTAACCTCTGATCAGCTGCAGATATGAAGGAATTAGTTCCTCATACACCAATCTGTAACTCACGAACATCCAACCCTGCACTCTGTATAAGACACGACCCCCCCCCCTCCCACGGCTATGTCTGCCCCCCCCCCCCCAGTATCTTTCCATCACTTGCTCCACACTGTGTGGCTTTGGTCATAGAATGGAGTGAATGGGTCAGTCACCGACTCACATCATTGTATTGTGTGGGATGTATTCAAAGGACATCACCGGGGGGTAGATTAGAAGTCTTTTAAGCTCCCTGTCTTGACTCCTTCAGCTGCCAGCTCTTATCTCAGGTAGTTTGGAGAACAATAGCCTTGTCTTAACATTCCCTCCTACACACCTCTGACTGTTAAATAATGTAAGATAAAGTCCAGCAGTAATGTAAAACCTATGCACAAATTTTGGTAAATGTTGCATCATGGGAAAAATCCAGTGGAAACTTTTTTCCATGCGTTTACTTCAAGAATAAGAATAGCAGCGTGTGTTTTTATAATGTGTTTCATTAGGTGGTTTTGTTTATAATGCACATGTAATCTAGTTGCAGCTTGTGTAAGTGGTCGTGTCCCTTTAAATCTAACGCTAAATGCCACCTTCGCCCTAGAAGAAGCTCATATGGTGACCTGACCGCAGCCAACCATAATCACGCTCCACTTCTTTCTCTTTGTACCTGATCTTTAAATTCAGGCACAGCTGAAATCGTGGTGTAGCCGTAAGAAGCCAGCCCATCGTATCCTAAGAACCGGGCATCATTCAAATTGGAGCAGGGCTTTATGGGAAAATGCAGTGTTACGCTCCTATCTGACGCTTGATGAAGGACCTCGGATAGCACCAAAATGTTGCGTTTTCCAATAAAATCCTTCTTTGATTTTCAAAGTACCCGTCTGATGCGACCGGCTCTTCTTGGGGTGATCAGTGGTGAGGCTGGCTGAGCATCATGAGACGTGTGGTTCACCAAGACCTAAGGGTGCCACAGGTAGCCATCACTGCGTTAGGACTTGGCTGGCCAAAAGGTAGACCACCCCCCCCCCCCGGCTTTGTGAACCTGCATTTTCATTGGTTTGCCGAGCTACAGGATGTCCCGGCTTCTGGCGTCTAGGAGGTAGAGACGGGTCACCTGAAGCAGCGGGCAGCAAGGAGGTGACATCTGTGCACGGAATGGGTTGAACAAGTCACTTGTTGTGGGCATCTGGGCGAATCTGGCAGCGTCTGCCTCTGGAACGTGTTTTCTATGCCTGGCGTTAACCTTTATTCAGCTTTTTGAGGCGGTAGATGTGACGGTCAGCATTTTATTTAATAGTCCAGTGGATTTAAAGACTCTTCGATCGGGATCCTAAATCATCTCTACCTGACCAGGAGAACCTTGGGCTTCTTGCCGGAGAGCGATCGATTTAAAGTGTCCCGTCGCGTTGGACGCGGCGGGATAAAACGAGCACTTCCGTTTTTAATTACGCATCTCATCAGCTTAAAAGGGATGCACTTACGGCACCCCCGGCCCTTCTCGGCGTCGCCTCCTTGGCCACACGCGCTCCGTTCCCTTTTTTCTCAGTCGAGGGCCTCTCTGCGATAGTCTCAGCGTTTTTAATTAAAAAGCAAATTAAAACCGAAGCGAAACCTTTGCATTAATTAGACATGAAAGCAGCCGGGAGCGGGTGTAACGCTGCGCCCAATTTAGCGGTAATAAAGCCGTTTGTGGCTGGCGTCCCGAATCAATTAGCGGGACGTAACGATTATACGACGGGGAGACCAAGGCTTTAAATACAGGCGCCTGCGAGCTCGGCGGATGGTGCGTTCCCTGCGATACCTTACATCAGGGCTGTCAATCTCCCGGCCCCTCCGGGACGTTTCTGAACTACAACTCCCATGATTCCCTGGCCATCTATTGCATTCAAAGAATACTGGGAAATGTAGGCCTCAACATCTGGGGGCTCCAGAAAATGGTCTGTTGGAGAATGAATAAAACGGCGTTTAAAATAAAAAAAAAATGAAAACCTTTCTCCTGAAAAATCCAGAAAAATGTCGAAAAAAAATTCAAAGTACTTTTTTTGTTGCAGATGAAAAGAATAAAAAAAAATAATAAAAACGATAATATTTTCTTTGCATTGAAACCCTATGGGATTTGCTTGTTTTAAACCTGTCGCACAGGAAGCACCAAAAATCAGGGCATTTCACTGACATTTCTCTGCTGTTCGGTGTCTGTGAATAGATTAACCATTGCTTCTCTATGGGGGATTTCACTGTGATTGACAGCTTTGTGAATTGCCACGAAATTGCACCGTACCAGGAAATTCACCCTTCGGGGCAATTTGGTGTCAAGTTGGTCTCTTGTTGAATAACCCTTTCAGTCTGTACGGTATATCCCATTCGGTCATTTTACTTGTGCGTGGAAGCCAGCAGTAGCAGTAGCGCACGCTATGTCACAAGCCGATTTAATTATTATTCTTTATTTACATATCGCCAGCATATTCCGCAGCGCTGAATGGGCATAATACATTGAGACCGAACAACATTTTGGGGAACGAGGGCCCTATTCCTGTGGGAATTTACAATCTAGAAATGATTTCAAAGCGGTGATCTGCGTTCAATATTCTGGTTCGTGCAGACAAAAGGAGATGGATATATTTTTTAACCATTTAAATATCTTGGCCATATCTTGGCCATCTCAGAATAACAAGCTGTGCTCAGGATTGTTTTGGTTTTTAGATTTGTTTATTTATTTTCAAGTGTTAACTGTACATCTCATGTTTCAAATGCCATGAATATATATATATATATTCCAATCATGACATGCTTGGCAGTGAAGGGGTTACACTAAATTTTTCTTGATTGGCCGCCGATTCTGCGTTCCGATAACCTCACGTTAACTCGCTGCGTCGTGGAACCTTCAGGGAGGCGAATCCTAACGTTAAACCGCACAAGCTTTTGTTTTTCTGTTTTTTTTTATTCTACGATTTTGAAATAAATGAAAAAAATGGATCTATTGATAAAGTGCTCGTCATATTGTTACGCGCCGATCTCTTTGCGCCGATCGCTTTGTGCAGCCTTTCATGTTGGGTTTTGCATCTTCTGTCTTAGGACTCCGGCCACCGGAATGGAAACGCATATCCCGGTCATATTCCTTGATCTGAATGGTGGGTGCTCCTCCTCCTCCTTTTTTTTTGTGAATTTGTTGTTAATGATTTCTTTGCATATATGAGAAATTAGAATCAGAGCTTTGCAGTATTTTTTTTTTTTTTTTTCCATCACAATTTTAAAAGGTCAACTTCGATTTTTCTGCCGAATCTGTCAACCTCTTAAAAATCCAGATACTCCTCTATTTTTGTAAAATTCAGGTCGACCCCCGACCTCCAAACTCTTTATTCAATCATTAACATTTATTTTAAAGTCTGTGTGTGTATAATATATATAGCTATTATCTCCCACCTTGACTACTGTAACCTCCTTTTCGCTGGCCTTAAGAGATCCCAGATTCTCCCTCTGCAGTCTGTTGTGAATGCCTGTGCCAGGCTCATTCACCTCGCCCCTCTCGCACCTCGCCCCTCTCGCACCTCGCCCCTCTCGCACCTCGCCCCTCTCGCACCTCGCCCCTCTCGCACCTCGCCCCTCTCGCACCTCGCCCCTCTCGCACCTCGCCCCTCTCGCACCTCGCCCCTCTCGCACCTCGCCCCTCTCGCACCTCGCCCCTCTCGCACCTCGCCCCTCTCGCACCTCGCCCCTCTCACCTCACCCCTCTCACCTCACCCCTCTCGCACCCCCTACACTGGCTCTCTGTTTCCTTTAGAATCCATGTCATTATATTTGCATACATCTCCTCCCTTAACAGGTACATCCCGTCCCGGCCACTTCACTCGGCCAATGATCTGATGCTATCAGTTCCTCGTACCCGCACCCCCAAACTCTCACCTTCAGGACTTCTCCCGAGCTGCCCCCTTTCTATGGAACTCCCTCCCCGCAACATCAGACTCTCCCCGTCTCTCCAGTCCTTCAAGATGTCTCTGAAAACACATTACTTTACACTGTACACTTCCTGCTTAACCTCCCGCACAGCCCCCCATGCACCCTACTACTTCATAGTCTGCCACTTACCCTCACCTACTGTGTCTCCCCTCTCCTCTTAAATTGTAAGCTCTTGAGCAGGGTCCTCTCTCCTACTGTTGCATGTATATTTCTTATTCTGTCTCACCCATTGTACAGCGCTACAGAACTTGTTAGCGCTTTATAGATACTTGTAACTGTAGTGATTGTGTAGGTTTCCCATGACTCTTATATCGAGCGCTTTAACTTTCAGTGGATGACTACAGTTCCCAGGATAACCTGGATGAGCCTGAAGCTGCCGGATGGGACGCCACCCTCACCGGGGAAGACGAGGATGAGTTCTTTGACCTACAGATCGTAAAGCACCACGAGAGTGAGGTTTGTGCCGCTCAAAGCCGTAACCAGTGATATAGTCGCATAGCTGTGAGTGTGCGGGAGGGGAGTGTCGGGTCCCTCAGACCTTGCCTTTCATATAAGCGGTAAAACCCCATGTGCAGCAGAAAAAGGAAATCTAATGCTACGTGTCTCCAGGTTTCTCCTCGGACCATGAAGCCGTTATCACACATTAATTATATCCCTAAATATCACAGGATCCATTTACAAACCACTGAAATTTCAGTGCTTTTCACTTTGGTGCTTTTTGGCTATTCCATTTCGCCGCAGTTTGGGTGAATTCACTATTTAGCGAATAGTCCCTGTAGTGTCCCGAAGATGGAGTCGTCGAAGCCCCACGAAAAAGTTAAAGAACTTCGCTGAAGAGCACCGAAGTGGCATTGGCGAACTGCCACCGAACTGCAAAAAAAAAAAAGGAACTCTCCTAATAGGTGTTTAAACCAATAAAATGCATTAAAATTTGGTCTTAATAAAAACTGACTTTAAAAAATAATAAAAGTCTGTTACAGAATAAAAAATTGGGAATCGAAAATTTTGTAAAAAATTAAAATGAACTGTACATAAAGGTGTTCTACCCAAATACAGACTGTTTGCTGAAAATAATAAACGATTGAGTTAAAAATAAAAACGATAATATTTTTTTACATTGAAACCTATATGATTCGTCCATTTAACCCTTTGCCACCTGGCAGGTTGTATTGGTACACCCTGCTTGCCGGCTGATGCGACCGGGTCCCCCCTTACGACATTAAAATGTGGCTAAATAACATATAAGGTCCTTCAAAAAAAAAAAAAAAAAAGTCTTTATTTTTTCGACAAAATTTTTGATTCAATTTTTTTTTATTCTGTTAACAGACCTGTTTGAAAATGAAAAGAATAAACAATGGAGCTAAAATAGGAAACAATATTTTTTTTCTACCTTGAAACCTATGGGATTCGCCTGTTTAACCCTTTGCTGCCAGACAGGTTGTATTGGTACGCCCTGCTTGCATGTCTGATGCAACGTGCCCCCCCTCCCTTCCGGCATTGAAATGTGGCTAAATAATGTCCAAGGTCCTTTGAAAGGGAAAAAAAAAAAAAAGGTCGGTTTCAGAATCGAGAAAACGGCTTTTTGAAAAATTAGGAAACACAAATTTCGTTAAAAGAAAATAATACAAAAACGTGTTCCAAAAAAAATGGCTTTCTGCTAAAAAATGAAAGAAAAAAAAGAGGAAAATTATATATATATATTATTACGTTTTTGCATTTAATCCTATGGGATTCGCCTGTCGAACTGAAGCACAGAAAATCAGGGCATTTCGGTGCAGTTCGGCGTTCTGTGAATAGATTAACCATTACTTCTCTAAGGGACAATTTCGCTGCCGGCGAAGATCACCGAACTGCGCCGTATTTGCAGAATTGACAGTTTAGTGAATAGACGACCTGCCCCAAAATTCCAGCGCTCCATGAGATTCACTGATATCGGTGCTCAGTGACTCGTGTGTTTTGCAGTGCATTGTACGGTACTGTTAATGAGCAGGTCACCAGTTTGGCAAGCCCAGTATATACCGCAGGCCGGGGTGTTACTTTGCACCAGCTCTGTGTTCTTCAGGCCGGCGGCTGTTGGGAGTTGTAGTCCAGTAAGGTTTTGGTGGCCGCAGTTTAACGCAGTAGCTTTTGCATTCCTCTCGTTCTGCAGACGGGCCGGTGTCTTCTGCTCCTCCGTCACTGTCTGCATCTCTGTGTAACAAACCTCTTTATGTGCGTTTGATTCATTGGGAGGCTTCAGCTGGTGACAAGCCGGTAATCGTTCCATTCCTGCCAGTGTTTGGAAGATTGATGCCAGACCTTTTTTGAGCCGGCGTGCGCTTCCGTCTTTTGCAGGTGAAGGCCGAGGCGTCCTGGGATTGCACCGTGCACAACTGTCCTCAGCTTAGCAAAGGCTCGGCGGCCGACGAGCGCGTCTTCCTGATCGTGAGCGTGACGGTGCAGCTCAGCCACCCCGCCGAAATGCAGCTGGTGCTTCGCAAGCGCATCTGTGTCAATGTGTACAGCCGGCAGGTAAGGCGAGACCCTGTACCCCCTGAAACGGATGTATCCGGCCCGGATCGACTCAATGGAGAAATACAGAAATATGATTCATCATTTAACACCTTCACTGCCATGATCAAGTATACTCGATCTTCAAAAGCTCCTACAGGAGCCCAAGAGCGAGTAAACTCGAGCTGGTCTGATTCTAGAACAACACAAAGGAATTTCATTTGCTGCAAGAACGTGCCCTTAGAGCAGGGGTCAGCAACCTTGGCCCTCCAGCCGTTTTGGAACTACGTCTCCCATGATGCTCGACCACTACTCAGGTGGGCTGGGCCTCATGCGAAATATAGCTCAAACATCTGGAGGGCCAAGATTGCTGAAAGCTCCCCCAGCCACCAGCAGCACCCTTGGAATGGGTTGAAATTGTTCAAGCTGTAAAGTACATGTAGTAGCGCTTTTTGGCCAGCAGGGTGTCCCGTTTGTAACACAGGGCTGATCTACACTAGAGATGCTTTTATACGCTTTTTATTTTTTTACTGTGTGGTTAATTGAGAAGTCCTTTTCCATAAAACCACTGCGCCCTGTCAGAGGTTTCAGGGAAAATCACTTGGTAGTGAATGGGTTAATTTACTTTTAACGTTTAATTGTTGCTTTCTGCCCCTGTTGTTTTTTTTCCTCCATTTTTAAGCCACAGCAAAAACATAAAATTTACAATTTAATCCTGACACGATCAACCCCCCCCCCCCATATGGTGCCCACTTCCCTGGCACGGCCCCATGAAGGCCTGAAATGATTGTCTGAGGCTGTAGTGTCCCCCTCCATTGTTTCCGTTCTCCGCTGCCCCACTGGGACGCAAGCCCCTTCCTAGACTTAGGCCTTTCCTCTGCGATTATTTTACATTCGTTTTCTAATAACATCGGACATAACAACCGTGGAATTGAATTCATTAACCGGACGGATCAATGCAACAACTTTATTTTTATGCTTGTATTTTTATTTATTTTACACTTATTAAAGGTGCTTTACGTTTTATTTTGCATTCGCAATCACGCTGTATTTCTTCTCCCTGAATATTAAGAGGAAAATAAAGCGTGTTGTGTGGAAAGAGAATATAGTAGGCTGCTGAAGATATGTTGATATATATATTTTTTTTATTTAAAGGGACCAGTTACAGAAGCTGTAACGAACTAGATTATTTATTTATAAAGGATTTTACCAGGAAGGATACATTGAGATTTCTCTCATTTTCAAGTATGTCCTGGGTTCAAGAACATTGAATTGTTACAGAAATACAAAGTAATAAAATGCAAGAAATTAACACAAAACAAATATAGAGATTAACATAAAATTAATATGTAGGAAATAAAGTCATTATGTTACATGTTTACAGGTGCATTCTGTATTGAGGTATGTTAATAGGGTAGTCTTGTGACTTTAGACTGGTGGAAGATTTGATGGTGTCTGGGAGGTTATTCCATAATTGTGGTGCTCTGTAGGAAAATGAGGATCGAGCCACTTTCTTTTTGTATTGTGGTTTGCAAGTAAGGTACAGGTCCTGGATCGGAGGTTATAGGATGAGGGAACTGCCGGGGGAAGCAGCATATTCAGGTAGGGTGGTAGCTTCCCAGAAAAGCTCTTAAACACCAGGTTGGAAAGGTGAAGGGAGCGTCTAGATTCCAGCGACGGCCAGTTTAGCTCTTTTAACATGTCACAATGGTGGGTCATGTAGTTACATTGTAGCACAAAGCGACAGAATGAGTTATACAATGTAGTAAGTTTCTGAAGGTGTGTTTGCGGGGCGGCTGCATACACTACATCTCCGTAATCAATAGCTGGCATAAGCATTTGTTGTACAATCTGCTTTCTTACCGCGGGGCTCAGGCAGGATTTGTTTCTGTACAGGGCACCTAGTTTGGGGAAAAGGGACTCACGGTCTTTTTCAGAGTTTCTTGAATTTATTGTAGACAAAGGGATCGACGTTTCAGTCCACTATCCGTGGACTTTCATCAGGATTCATCAGTAATATATATTACTGCCCCAGCACATGGATACTGCCCCAGCACATGGATATACTGCCCCAGCACATGGATACTGCCCCAGCTCATGGATACTGCCCCAGCTCATGGATACTGCCCCAGCACTTGGATACTGCCCCAGCTCATGGATATTGCCCCAGCTCATGGATACTGCCCCAGCTCATGGATACTGCCCCAGCTCATGGATACTGCCCCAGCTCATGGATACTGCCCCAGCTCATGGATACTGCCCCAGCTCATGGATACTGCCCCAGCTCATGGATACTGCCCCAGCTCATGGATACTGCCCCAGCTCATGGATACTGCCCCAGCTCATGGATACTGCCCCAGCTCATGGATACTGCCCCAGCACATGGATACTGCCCCAGCTCATGGATACTGCCCCAGCTCATGGATACTGCCCCCAGAACATGGATACTGCCCCAGCTCATGGATAATTGGATACTGCCCCAGCTCATGGATAATTGGATACTGCCCCAGCTCATGGATAATTGGATACTGCCCCAGCTCATGGATAATTGGATACTGCCCCAGCTCATGGATAATTGGATACTGCCCCAGCTCGTGGATATCCGCAGCTCACCTCTGTGCGCCGCTGTGTTCTGTGCGCCACGTGTTCGGCTCCCTGTTAACTTCCGCCGGCACATGGAGCTTGGGCGCTCGCCTGGGGGAACCATGTGATGAGCCGCGAGAACGCGGCTCGTCACGTGGTTCCCCCTGCGAGCGCCCAAAGCACCATGCCGCCGCCGGAAGTCCGCCGGAAGTTACAGCCGAAAATCGCGAAAATCGCAGCCTTATGCGATTTAGAAATCGCAGGGGCGGAAATCGCGATGCGATTGCGATTAATTGCACAGCCCTATAAGATGCCATGGTCTACCGTGTCAAAGGCCTTGGCAAAATCAAGGAAGATGGCTCCAGTTAGGTTTCCTTGTTCCATGCCAGCCTGGATATCCTTGGAAACTTTTAAAAGGGCAGTTGTAGTTGAGTGATTTGGACGAAAGTCGGATTGATCTGGGGTTAAATAGTTCCAGTACTGCTAGTAATAGTGTAATTGAGTGTAAACACATTTTTCCAGGATTTTTGACATTACAGGAAGCAATGACATTGGACGGTAGTTGGATACCAAAGTATTGTCTCCACTTTTATGGATCGGTACCACTCTCGCAGTCTTCCAGAGTTTGGGTATGTATCCAGTCGCCAGTGATTCATGTTGCGACAGGTTTTGCAATTGCCAGCGCGCTGATTTTCAGCAGCATTGCTGGGATTTGGTCAGGTCCTGACTGGTGTTACATTTTTTTGGTTACAGAGAAGTTTAGTAATGGCACTGACAGGCACCGGTCTAAAACTGAATTTCTCTTTGATACAGGGTTTTTGCACAGTTGGAAGGATCTGACCTGTGTGCTGCCTTTCTGAAAGTGTTTCAATTGCTAGCTTAGCAATCAGGGTGTTGGCGCATCCAACAAAATAGTTATTAAAGGCATTTGCTACATCTAGGGGGTGTTGCAGGGCTTGGTTGTTTGTTTTGACGACAGCTGGTTGGGAGTGGACAGGGGGCGATTGTATGTTATTTATGATTTTCCAAAAATTTCTCGGGTTTGATATGTTATTGTTTAGATTTTCATTGAAGTATTGGGCTTTGGCCATTTTTGTTTGCTTTGTGCATGCATTCCGCCATTTTCGGTATTCAGTGATCGTTCATGGATCCAGTACTCTTGAAATTTGACGAGTGAATCTCTAAGCTGGTACATGTGTGTGAGGTCAGCTGTAACCCACGGGAGATGTGCCCCTTTGACTCGCAGTTTACGCAGCGGGGCATGGGTATTCCAGACTTGCAGGAGCTCTGACTGAAAGTATTCAATTGCACAGTCCAGGTCTGGGATTAGGTTTAGCCTGTACCATGTGAGCCATTTGAGATCCTTTAGGAAGGATTCAAGATTAAATTTCTTGAAGGACCTGGTGATTATTACCTTTTGGGGGAGATTTTGTGGCCTTTATTTTGCGCACACAGTACACTAGACAGTGATCCCTGAAGCTATTAGAATACAGGAGGCAGGCGTTCTCGCTATCAGGACATGAGAGAATCCAGTCCAGCAAGGTATGGTTAAGGCTTTTCATATTAATGCGAGTGGGGGAGGAGATTAATTTTGTTAACTGGAAAGCCTTAAACTGGGAGCAGTGTTTATTGTTTTTTATTTAGGATTCAGCTAGTCAACATTAAAATCGTTGGACCAGCAGATTACTTGGTGCTTTACATTCAAAACCACTTTATAAAGCATTAAAAAAAAATGGCATGTGTTAACTAGTTTGAAGGAATTGCTTGTAAAAAGGAAAATAAAGTTAGTTGCAGCCCTAAAAAGAAAAAGCCCCTAGCAATTATTTTTTTTTTTTTTTTTTTTTTTTAATTTGGCTGATTATTTTATTTTTCCTTCAATTTTTCAATTAATCGATTCTCCAGATACAATTTGTTTTACTTAAAGGGACACTACCACCTCCATAAGCTGTAACTAGATTACTTGTGCATTAGGGATGCACCGATACCATTTTTTAAGACCGAGTACAAGTACCGATAACAGATACTTTATATAAAGTCATGTGACCGCTTTTCAATAAGAACAGTGCTCAAATATATATTGCCCCCAGCTCACACACATTGCCCCCCAGCTCTGATATTGCCCCCCAGCTCACCCTCTCACTCTGCCAGGCTCCTCCGGTGTCTCCTTCCTTCGAGTGGCACCGGCAGAGGTTGTAGCCCGGCCGCTCGTTGGAAACCACGCACAGCCGCGGTCTCGTGAACTCTGCAATCTCACAATCGCGTCTGGTGGATCCCAGACGAGCGGCCAGGCTACAACCCTTTGCTGGCGGCCACTCAAAGGAAGAAGACGCCGGAGGAGCCTGGTAGAGCGCCGAACACTGCCCCACAGAAACCGGCTGGCCAGCCCTGTGCTGGTTTCCAGTATCGGGGGACCTCTGCACGAGTACTATGTATTCGTTCAGGTCCTGGTATCGGCATCGATACCGGTGCATCCCTATGCATTACAAACAAATACATTATAATACACATTCTGTTGTTTTTTTTTTTCTTCCTTTGAAGTAATTGCATGGTTTTTTTTTAAACTCTGGTTTTCATTTGGTGCAAAAGATTTACTGCTCTTGTTTATTTAATCTTCTGTAGTTAACAGCTAATGAGGTGAAGTAAATGCTCAGATAAGGTGACAGGAGGTCTATTGTTCTCAAGGCTACCTGAGACAGGAGCTGGCAGCTGAATGAGAGGAGACAGGGATCTTAAAAGTCTTATAATCTACCCCATGGTGATGTCCTTTGAATACGTCCCACACAATACAATGATGTGAGTCGGTGACTGACCCATTCACTCCATTCTATGGCCAAAGCCACACAGTGAGGAACAAGTGATGCAAAGATACTGGGGGGGGGGCGCAGTGTACAGCACAAAATATCACACAATGGATGCACCCAGTGACACGTATAGAGGCAAATATCACACAATGGATGCACCCAGTGACACAGAGGAAAATATCACACAATGGATGCACCCAGTGACACAAATAGAGGAAAATATCACACAATGGATGCACCCAGTGACACATAGAGGAAAATATCACACAATGGATGCACCCAGTGACACATAGAGGAAAATATCACACATGGATGCACCCAGTGACTCATATAGAGGAAAATATCACACAATGGATGCACCAGTGACTCATATAGAGGAAAATATCACACAATGGATGCACCCAGTGACTCATATAGAGTAAAATATCACACAATGGATGCACCCAGTGACACAGAGGAAAATATCACACAATGGATGCACCCAGTGACACAAATAGAGGAAAATATCACACAATGGATGCACCCAGTGACACATAGAGGAAAATATCACACAATGGATGCACCCAGTGACACATAGAGGAAAATATCACACAATGGATGCACCCAGTGACTCATATAGAGGAAAATATCACACAATGGATGCACCCAGTGACTCATATAGAGGAAAATATCACACAATGGATGCACCCAGTGACTCATATAGAGTAAAATATCACACAATGGATGCATCCAGTGACACATATAGAGGAAAATATCACACAATGGATGCACCCAGTGACTCATATAGAGGAAAATATCACACAATGGATGCACCCAGTGACTCATATAGAGGAAAATATCACACAATGGATGCACCCAGTGACTCATATAGAGGAAAATATCACACAATGGATGCACCCAGTGACTCATATAGAGGAAAATATTTTCTTAACATCACATAAACACAATATGGACATTTCATATATTGGTGGTACTGGCCCTTTAAAATATAACAATATAAACCGAGAGACTCAAACAAATTACAAAATAGTAGGCAAACATGGTAAACACAGATGGTTTTTGTGTGTGTATAAACAATTTGTGTACACAAGTGTTAGATTAAAATTGATACTTTCTGTTGACAGTAATGGATGGGTAAACTGGCAAAAATCACTTGACAATGAGGATAGCCGAGCCGAGTAGTTTTGCGTCGGCTTCCATGCCATCTTGTGCGCAATATCCTGTTTTATGATCATTATTTATATGGTGTAGAGATTTACACAGGAACGTGGGCCGGGAAAGCCACGGGTCACGTCGAATTGAAGGAGCCAGGAAGTGCATAAAGATCTGATCACAGGAGCGTGCGTTGTATCATGTGTCCCCTCTGCAGAGCCGCCCGCACCACACATTTATACAGCGATTAAAGGGACCGTATTCTGGATTTCAGGATTTGCATTAAAAACAATAAACCATTGTTTTCTCCCCATTCAGGGCTTTGCTCAGAGTTTTCTCAGGCGAATGTCTCACCGGAGCAACATCTCCAGCTGTGGCGTCACCGTCGAAGTGGTTTCCAACGTTCCAGAGGTGAGTTAAGTGTGCGGTTACACACACACACACACACGTACCCCGACGCATCCCGACTGGTTTTTCCCTATTCAGCACACACATACACGTCATGTAAAGAAATGTCTGGAATTGGGATTTTAGGAATATTTGCCAATAATAATGTGATACCTTGGATGGGGGCCAGGCCAACACAAAATCCATTAGTTTCACACACACCTTGTACACACAGCCTGGAAGGGCAGTTTATACTGGATTTGAATCTTTTTTTTCCCCATTACACCATTACATCATTACATGAGCTGCAGGGGGTGGAGGGGATTTTAGGCTTTGGTGTCATATCTCGCTCAGTGTTTTTTTTTTTTTTTTTTTTTTTTTGGATTATTTTTGATTTTTCTGGATAATGCATAGTGTGTTTGTCGGTGTGCGACGGTGCACTTCTGTGTCTGTTTTGCTGTCTATTTTGCTGCGCTTTGTCTGTTTTCGGTGTCTGTTTTCGGTGTCTGTTTTCGGTGTCTGTTTTCGGTGTCTTTCTTTTTCATTGCCTGCGTTTGTGTTTCGGTGTTTCTTTTTAGCTGCGTTTGAGTTTGGGGTAGGTATGCTGGGTGTTTGATTGGGGTAGGTATGCTGGGTGTTTGGGGTAGGTATGCTGGGTGTTTGATTGGGGTAGGTATGCTGGGTGTTTGATTGGGATAGGTATGCTGGGTGTTTGATTGGGGTAGGTATGCTGGGTGTTTGATTGGGGTAGGTATGTTGGGTGATTGGGGTAGGTATGTTGGGTGTTTTGATTGGGGTAGGTATGTTGGGTGTTTTGATTGGGGTAGGTATGTTGGGGTTTTGATTGGGGTAGGTATGTTGGGTGTTTTGATTGGGGTAGGTATGTTGGGTTTTGATTGGGGTAGGTATGTTGGGGTTTTGATTGGGGTAGGTATGTTGGGGTTTTGATTGGGGTAGGTATGTTGGGTGTTTGATTGGGGTAGGTATGCTGGGTGTTTGGGGTAGGTATGCTGGGTGTTTGATTGGGGTAGGTATGCTGGGTGTTTGATTGGGATAGGTATGCTGGGTGTTTGATTGGGGTAGGTATGCTGGGTGTTTGATTGGGGTAGGTATGCTGGGTGTTTGATTGGGGTAGGTATGCTGGGTGTTTGATTGGGGTAGGTATGCTGGGTGTTTGATTGGGGTAGGTATGTTGGGTGATTGGGGTAGGTATGTTGGGTGTTTTGATTGGGGTAGGTATGTTGGGGTTTTGATTGGGGTAGGTATGTTGGGGTTTTGATTGGGGTAGGTATGTTGGGGTTTTGATTGGGGTAGGTATGTTGGGGTTTTGATTGGGGTAGGTATGTTGGGGTTTTGATTGGGGTAGGTATGTTGGGGTTTTGATTGGGGTAGGTATGTTGGGTTTTGATTGGGGTAGGTATGTTGGGGTTTTGATTGGGGTAGGTATGTTGGGGTTTTGATTGGGGTAGGTATGTGGGGTTTTGATTGGGGTAGGTATGTTGGGGTTTTGATTGGGGTAGGTATGTTGGGGTTTTGATTGGGGTAGGTATGTTGGGGTTTTGATTGGGGTAGGTATGTTGGGGTTTTGATTGGGGTAGGTATGTTGGGGTTTTGATTGGGGTAGGTATGTTGGGGTTTTGATTGGGGTAGGTATGTTGGGGTTTTGATTGGGGTAGGTATGTTGGGGTTTTGATTGGGGTAGGTATGTTGGGGTTTTGATTGGGGTAGGTATGTTGGGGTTTTGATTGGGGTAGGTATGTTGGGGTTTTGATTGGGGTAGGTATGTTGGGGTTTTGATTGGGGTAGGTATGTTGGGGTTTTGATTGGGGTAGGTATGTTGGGGTTTTGATTGGGGTAGGTATGTTGGGGTTTTGATTGGGGTAGGTATGCTAGGGGTTTTGATTGGGGTAGGTATGCTGGGTGTTTTGGGGTAGGTATGCTGGGTGATTGGGGTAGGTATGCTGGGTGTCTAATCAGACCTCTCCCAAATTCTTTTTGGTTTTGATTTTAAATATAAAACTCCTATAAATCCTCTTTTATTTGGGCGAATGCTTTACTTGGGGTTTGGTGTTTACTGCTTTTGTTTCTGTATCTTTTTTTTATTGTTTTGTGGGTGAGGCTCATATCTTCCTGTTTTTGGACAATTTTTTTAGATTTTTCTTTTTACATTACCGTTAACGGACTGTGCTGACGCGTGGGCCGTAGCGCTGCTCTGCCGGTCTCTGCCGCGCTCGTGCCCTGTATCGCTCCCATCTAAATGTAAATCACTTTAACGTTTAAATGAATTCATGGTTCAGGTGAGATTCTGAAAAAGCCTTTTAACCTTCTGCTCATATTTGTTACTTATGCACCAGATCGCGCATTGCGCTCTGACCCTTCATTATGTTCCACTTTCACCACAATGGGCCATAAATTAAGAGTAAAGCCGCTGTAAGGGCAGAATCGGGAGAAATATGGCTTCCTTTTATTTTGGGAATATGTAAAGTCACTGGATTGAGTTTATAAACGCTCTGCCTTCTGTGTGTGTGTGTGTCTGTGTGTGTGTGTGTGTCCCCTTTTCACTATTGTGCCAGGACTTGTCTGGAAAATCTAAACCTTTTTAGTTGATCATTTCATTATTTTGAACGTTCCTCAGGACAGTATATATTTCTATATTCGAAGCACTGGTCTCCTTGGAGAAAAAGGGGTTAACCATGAGTGCAAGAAATCACATTTCAATACATTGCCTGACCAAAAAAAGTCACCACCTCCCGTACGAGCCTGTTATTATCTGGGGTGGGTTCAGCAACATTGTGACTCCCTGAATATACTGAATGAGTGGGTTTTTTCTCCCCTGATGGCAATGCCAGGATTCACCGGGCTCAAATTGTGGTTTGAGGGAGCATGAGACTCATTTACACATATGGATTGGCCACCGCACAGTCCAGACCTTAACCCCATTGAGGTTAATCTTTGGGATAATGTACTTTGGGAGAAGACTTTACACAGCGCCGCGACTCTCCCATCATCAATACAAGATCTTGCCACAAATTAATAACGCTCTAATGCCGTGACATTGCATGAGCTTATCGACACAATGCCGCGGAGAATACGTGCCGGAATCCCAGCAGAAGGCGACACAACCACATATGACGGTGTGTTTGGCCTGGCAGCAAAAGGGGTTAACTGAGTGCAAGAAATCACATTTAAATTAATTTATATATGATTGTATTTATACATCATTATTTTAAAATCCATTGGGTAGTAAAACATTGATTTGTTCGTTCAATAAAGCATCGAAGTTGACACCGAGATGACTTTGTTCCGATTATTACCAAAAATGTCATCAACATTAGTTCCAAATTTTCTTCTAAAATCCATTATGTTAATAGGAAGCGGCCATCGCTCGTTTGGGATAATCACAATGTATCGAGCAATTAACCCACTTGGGTCCCAAGTGAAATCGTGGCGCGGTTATTCGAACAGGCAGAAGAAACCGAATTTAATCCGTGCCGCTCATACACCCACACACGCGAATTACATAGTATACATATCCGGACAAATAGACCTGGTGACGACTTCACCTGCGACTATAATCCTCGTGTGGAGGGGACCGGCTTTCTTATAGATGGGCACATTTTTTCTAAATGTTTATACATATTTTATATTGTTACTTCCTCAGATTACCCCCCCCCACAAATGAGATTCCATGTCTCGCCTTCCTCCCTAATCTTAAATTTCCTGTATTGATCCTGCAGCCTCCTCTGCGATCACTCCGGTTCCAGAACATCCTTTATATTAGGGATGCATCGAAATTTCAGCCACCAAAATGGTGTTTTCGACCGAAAGGCAGAAACGGCTGAAAACACCTGCTGAAACCTGGGCCCAGAGGTTGACATGCCTGGGGGTGTTTGAGGCCTCCCAGCTGAGCCGGGTACTTGATTCGGGCCTCCGGACCCGGTAATTTTGCAATTATTTTTTTTTAAAGAAATTTTTGTTGGTTTTTATGTCAAAATTTTTTTTTTTATTTTGTAACAGATCTTGTTTTTTTTTTGTTTTTTTTTTTTTTTTAAGCGTTTTTTTATTAGACACATTTTTATTGATTTAAGCTCCGATTAGGAGGAGTTTGGCGAATTATTATTTATTTTTTTCATCTTCGAAGATATTTTCTGTCCAAATTTGGCAAATTACTTTGAATAAATGTGGGGTTATTATCGGCTTGATTTTTCATTTTCAAATTAACCTCCCTGGCAGTGTTCGCGAGTGTCTCGCTGAGAGCGGTGACCTCGAGCCACACTCGGGCTGTATACATCACCTGTCTGTGCGCTCTCTCGATGATCCCCGCAGTCTCCTCCGGCGATCACGTCGTTTTACTTCCTGGATTCCTTCTCGTGAGGAGGGAACCAGGAAGAATGCGGTCACAGGAGGAGACTGCGGGGGACATCGAGGGAGCGCAGGGACAGGTGATGTATCCAGCGGCATTCAGAGTGTTGCTCAGGGTTACCGCTTCCAACATGGGAATTTAACCCCGAGCCACACTCTGGAACACCACTAAGGGGCAAAAAAAAACAAAGAAATTTAACTGCTTATTGACTTGTAATTTAGGAAAAAATCAGACCGCCAGGGAGGTCAAGTCTAATATTCAATTCCACAAAAAAAAACTATAGTAAAAATTTTAGGGTAAAAAGTCCTTTTCAGTTTGGGTTTTCGGCTGATCGGCTCATCTTGCGGTTTTGGTCTCAAATTTTGATTTCGGTGCACCACTACTTTATTTGCATCCATTGACCAGAGCCACCATATATATCCAAGATCCTGCTGATGATCTATACAAAAACCAACTTCAATTTTTAAGCTAGAATTTCTGTAGGGTATATATAGAAATCTTAAATAATAATAAAAAAAAAAATCCTCCCCTTTCTTTTCCTTTTTTTCACTATTCTCTTCTTTTTTGGTTCAAAATGAATTACGTCACCATATGGATGATTGTCCAAAAATCGGTAACGTTCTTAAATCTCACATGGATAGTTGTTCATATAGTCCATCATCGCAGGTAAAAGTCCTCCTTCAGTGTTCCTTAAAGGCAAAGACAAAAGGAAAGAGTAAAACCAATTGGTGCAGACCGTCACAATATCTGTTCTTTTCATTCTATCTTATCCTGTAATGATAATAAATCTCACCCATAAGGGCCGTCTCCCCAGTCCACAATATGCTGCTGTGGGCTGATAGAAAAAGCCTAAGTAACGCTGGTCCTCCAGAAAACGGAACCACACTCCGACGCGTTTCGCCCCAAAAATATATCTCAAGAGTGTGAGACCCCAAATGACCCACTTCTTAAGTTAAAGTTCTTTTTAGAGCTTATTTGTTTTTGAAGCAAAGAGAGGGGGGAGGGGCGCAGAAAGGGGAGTGTTTTTTGCAATATACCCTACAGGAATTATTTTTTTTGTATTTGTTGGTATTCCTTTGTGTCGGTATTAAACTTTTATTATTTTTATTTTTTTCATGCCACCAAATCCCGTTTCTAGGAGTGACGGCATCTCGCTGGCTTTAGCAGCTGCTGACTGACCCTTTCTGTATATTCTTCACAATAGAGTTTGTCTCATAGGAAGCCCTGGATCGTTGAGGGTTCTAAAAACCCACGGGTTCGAGTTGTGTGGCTTTGCGAGCGGTGGGTTAGAGGGGGTCTGCTCAGTCGTTTAACCTCAAACCCACCTTTCCGTATGAGCGGCGTGTCTGACTGTCCCTTTTCCCGTCTCTCTCGGCTCAGTGTCCTTTCTGTTACTTGGCTCTCACAAAAGGTTATCCTGTCATCTCGGCGGCTCAGTCCTCGTCTTTGTTTCATCAATTCTGCTGTTGTACAGAATACAAATTTCCATTGATCCGCATCATTCGATGCGTCCCGAGCTCCGTCTGACGGTTTCCCTGCGGCAGAGCCCGCAGCTGCGCACCGTGCGAAGATACATATTAACAATAAAAACTCATAAACAGAAGAGCTAAGAATGTGTTAATTCTGGATCACAATCACTGACATTGGTGGGGTGTTTTTTTTAAATTTATTTATCATCCAGTAGATTAAAAGCTTTGTTACAGTAAATTAAATGAATTATTCGCCAGGGCAGGTATTTATGCGTTATCAAATTTTATAAAAAAAAAAATCATATTTGTACGTTTTTCATTTTGAACCACAAACGAAACCTCATAAAAATCTAAAATATGTAAAATCTAAACACATACAGTATTCTGTTTCCCTAACAAAGCTGTGAGTTGTGATGGTGCTTTAGACTAGCTAAGTCTCTATTTGACCAGTACTCACACGATGAAGATCCACAGATAGTGACAACTCGGCAAAACTGACACTTAGGCCGGGTGCACACGAGACGTTTTCTTTAATGCACATTACGTGCGTTAAAGAAAACCAGCGTCGCTCTCGACGCCCGCCACCCCCCCTTGCGTGATCTTCCATAGGAGGATAGCAGAGCCCAGTCGACGCGAATCCTAGCGCATCATCACTGTCGATGCGCGTCGACGGGGCTCCGCTATCCTCCTATGGAAGATCACGCAAGGGGGGGTGGGCGGGCGTCGAGTGCGACGCTGGTTTTCTTTAACGCACGTAATGTGCGTTAAAGAAAACATCCCGTGTGCACCCGGCCTTAGAAAGATGAATCCAGTTGAAGAGTTTAATGATCAGACTGACAGTCTTGTAATAGTGTACAGATTAGGCAGGTAAAAAGACATTAGTTTCAATCCAGCATTGAGCACAGAATGGCTGCTATGTGACTAGGAAGTAACTCTTTACATGACCCTGAGCAAAGGGGTGGAAACTAGCTGGATGCAGCAAAGCTAAGGAAACCCAGCAGGGATTTGGCGAATATTGGCGAATTGTCAGTGACATACGGGTGAGCTTCGGCGGCAGTGAAAACCCCATAGAGAGGCAATGGTTAATCTATTCAGAGACACCGAACAGCAGAGAATTGTCAATGAAATGCCCTGCTGTTCGGTGGTTTCATGCGGCAGGTTTATTCAGGCGAATCCCATAGGTTTCAATGTCAAAAATATTCCCGTTTCTATACAATATCTATTAAACAGTTTATTTAATTTGCAGCAAAAATACTTTTAGGATTTTTTTTATATATTTTTTCAGGATGTTTTTCAGCAAAAAAATATATATTTGCTGAAAAACGTCCTGAAAAATATATAAAAAAAGTGTATATATGTATTTAGGATTTTTTTTTTGTTTTTCAGCAAACAAAAATATATATATATTCTGTAACAGATCTTTTTATTATTAATTCCAGATAACTTTAGTTATTGGGGGTTATTCAGAGAGAGGTGAAAACCAGGAGAAACAATCTAGACCAAATAGCCGATTTGGAAAGTGGGATAAATGGGAGAATTTTTCTGGTTTGACTATTTTGACCTAGAATTTTCACTTCTCCAGTCAGTCTCCAGGTTTTCACCTCTCTCTGAATAACCCCCGCAGTGTGTGTTTTTTTTTCTTTTTTTTTTTTTCTTCTTTAACCCCGTTGGTCGGCGCTGTGTTCGGCAGATTGCCGGCTTTTTTCAGACACGTTCGGTGTGTTTTTGGTGGCTTATCGGATCTGATGTTTTGCAGCGGTTTTTATTTTCGATTGGCCGGATTTTCCCTGCACTTCGGGGACCATGCGGTGAATACTGAAGTCACCGCAGGGTCGGGGAATTTGATTCCTTGAACTGCAGGGAACGAAAGAGCACAGACATTCCCGTGGATTTCGAATAACCCCTTTAAAAGCGTAAAATCCCTCCCCTGACATCATGTGATCCAGCACGAAATGCCCTTCAGGCTGTGTATAAGGTGTGTATGAAACATAAACGGATTTCTTGTTTACTTGGGTCCCCGAGATACCTCGTTATTATATGCAAATATCCCAAAATCCCCAAGAAACCCAAATCAGATCATTTCTGGTCCTGAGCATTTCAGATAAAGGTATCTCAGCCTGTTGTTTTCAGTCACTTTGTCGACGTATGGTTTCTTTTGACCGTAGGAATCCCACGGTGCGGAGGACAGGGAGGCGCTGGCCCGAATGGCGGCCAACGTGGAGAACGCCGGCTCTGCAGACTCGGAGGCTTACCTCGAGAGATACCTGCGCAGCGTCCTAGCGGTGGAGAACATTCTGACTCTGGATCGTCTTCGTCAGGTACGTCGCCTGTTCGTTTCGTGTGCCGCAATGCGTCACCGAAAAGTGATATTACTTAATCTAAATCGCTCGGATGCAGCAAGTGTTTGCGGCGATCAACCTTTATATACAGAGCATTAAATACCTGCAGTTATTTTCCACTATTGTGAAACGTCTTGTGTATTCTGGAATGTTACATTAATTTGCAGTCACTCAATCCGTTGGTGCCTTGAAAATACAAAGGGCCCTATTACATTCTTTGCGCAATTTGTAACGTGTGCGCAAAATCGCATTAACGCGAGGGGCAAAACCCTTTGCGCAAACGTCGTATTACTACGCTCACGCATACGATGCGCATTAACAACTAACGCGAGTGACCCTGCGCCAACGCACGTTCATGCGTGCATCCCATGCTTAACATTGTGCGCGCAAATGCGTTCATCCGCTGGTACGCGGACGGTATTACAATCTACGCGCAAATTTTAACGAACGACGTTTGCGCGCATAATTTTAACGTCTTTGAAAAGCTGGTGGTAACGGCAAATCTGAATGTCCTGGCTGAAACCAAATACACCAGCACGAAAAAAAAATACAGCACCGTATAGTTACACATTCTACACATACCCAAACAATAAAATGGAGAGGTTGTGAGTGTTTTCATTATTGCTGCAGCATATATACTCAGACTGATTTTGACAGGCGCAAAAACTGAACGGGAGACAATTGTGATTCTTAATTCTGATTGGCTGAATCGAGTGAAAAAACAGTCTGCCCACCAATTTCTGCACACAGCGTTAGTGCGCGCACTTTTTTGCACGTTTTTTTATGCACAATATTTTTTGACAGATGAAAAAATGCGCTCGGTTCATAATACCTGCGTTAATTTACACGCGTTAACGTTTTAACGCACGCAAAAAAATGTGCTGCACGTACGAATTTGCGCAGAGAATGTAATAGAGCCCAAAGTGTGTGTGTGTGTGTGTGTGTTCTATCACCAGAGTGTAGTAGTGATACTTTTTTTTCTCTTCTCTTTATTGAACTATCGTTACATTTAAAAGACAACAAGCTTTTGAGAGCGTCTTCTTCGAGGGATGGGGGGGGGGGGGCTAGGATGGGTGTCGTAATTGGTGAAAGTGGAATAGTATGATCAAGAAGGGTAACCAAACCGAGCGATCATAGGCCCATAAAACAACACCGATAAGCATCATGATTTGCATTTAATGATTGTGCCTGAAGAGGAAGAAGTCAACGACACGGCTAAAGAAACCCCCACTTAAACCAGGTGCAATGCCTCCGTGTCACTACCATGATGTCACGTAACATTCAGCATTGTACCTGGTTTATGTGGTTTTTTTCTTTCTAATTTTTTTTCTTTTATATTAAAGTTGTGTCATTGAATTCTTCTTCACCATCATCAGATACACATCGTGATCGTTATCTGTTTTACGGGCCTATGATCTCTCCCGTTTGTTTACCCTTCCTGACCATACTATTTACAACACCCGTCCTAACCCCCGCACCCCCTTCTGCTTGGCGCTTAATGTTCAGTTCTATGATTTTGCTCAATAAAGCTTCCAGACCTGAAGAAGAGTCACACGTTCCGATGCTCTTCTTTTAACGCTCTTGAAGCCGTTAGTCCAGATGCCAAAATCACAAAATGAATGTATGTATTCTATAGAACCGTCCCCCCCCCACCCCCACACCCGCAGTGTACGGCTCTTAATTGAGGCTGGAGTTTCATACTCATAGTTAATATTATACTGGTTTTCCTGGGATATTGTGACCTCTGTGGCTCGGGCTGCACCCCCGTCTTTTAATGGGACACTGTTAAAGAATTTTGGCTTCATTTTGCTTCTCCTGTTTATGAAACACTGCTTTTTATTGAAAAACATGGCCGCCTCTTCCATGCCTGTCATTCCCCAAAGACAACGTCGTCACATCCATATCATGTTTGTCATTAGCTGGTAAGGTCACCACGGTGTGTGATCACACGATACATCCTAGAGCGGGGCTGTTAAATTCCGCCCCCCCCCCCCAAATGCCTAGCATTGACCTTACTTGAACCGATTGTCTTGAATGAGAGCGGAGAATTTCCTCCAGAACTTGGTTGGAGGTTATCCATTGCGCATGGCCCATGGTATCAAGATCTTGGGTTAGATCTGGTTATTTTGGCAATTTTTTATTTTTTATTTTGGAGATTACAGAATTCCCGTATGGTTGTGGTAACAAAGTGTGTTGGTTATGCCATTTATTAAATGAGTTGGTTTGGCACTACGCCTCCCATGATTCCCTGGCCATCAATTACTTTGAAGGTATTCTGGAAATTGTAGGCGTCAACATCTGGGGGGCCGTGAGTTTGACAGCCCTATCTTACCTAGAGCACATGGTTATTGGACCTGGAGTTCATGCTTTATTTAACCACCCTAGAGCTGCTGACACCCCCACCCCCATTAACTCTTATAATGAGGGCTAAAGGTAGGAAACTAGAAAACTGACCAAATAGTTTCTGTATTTGCTTAATTATGTATTTGCTTTGAGAATTCTACCCCCATTTAGATTGTTTGTGGTTAATACACCAATGCTGGAGGGTCTGAGTGGAGCAGACAAACCCCGGAGTCTTTTATTTCATCCCTAAACTAATCATGGTTCCTTTTCGATTACCCCGAGGACATGGGTTTTTGGTTATCCTCTGTTGGTTGTTGGCATTGAACCATATTACTTTGTTTTGCTGCTTCTTGCCTGACTTTGATTCTTGCATTCGATCGGTGCATCATCGTCGTCTCCCTACCCATAATTTCAAGGGAAGTCAACACTGTAGCTCAGTCCTTACTGGAGTCAAGTCTTGGGTAAAAGCTATAAACATCCTCCATACTTTTGGAGATGGTCGGCTATCTTGGGTGTCCCTACTTTGATCCAAAGTCTTGGGGGGTCTGGGAGCTTCCTCCATGTCCCAGGGCAAAGTCATACCCCTAGCATTGACCTTGCTTGAACCGAATGTCTTGAATGAGAGCTGAGAATTTCCTCCAGAACTTGGTTGGAGGTTAACCATTGCGCATGGCCCATGGTATCAAGGTCTTGGATTAGATCTGGTTATTTTGGTGATTTTTATTTTGGAGATTACAGAATTCCCGTATGGTTGTGGTAACAAAGTGTGTTGGTTATGCCATTATTAGTTGGTTTAGTTTCCTTTTCTTTTTCTTCCTGGAATATCTGCTTTCCAGGACTACATTCCTGACACCACCTTTATTGCCGGCCAGTTCTGTTGCTGTATTGATAGGCTATGGGATGTGGATGCCTTGGTTTCCATTTATAATCAATGTCTTGACTTGGGATACCTAGGAATGGGCACTTTCCTCACTTTTCCCCAAAGGAATCAGGTTTGAGGTTGACCTCAACTTTTACTTTTCTGGAAATCGAGGAGGACTTTGATTTTTTTTTTTGGTTTTACTGATCGTCCCAATGCGAGTATTGGTGGAGGAGAGCAGATCGGTTGAGCCAGTGCCTGTGGAACCTTTCAGCTCTGCTCTTCCCGATGCTCGGTTGGGTACCACCTCGATTTAAAAAAACCTCGGTGTAATCAGTTTTTGGAAAAGGTAAAATGGAGATCAACCTTCTTTAAATTGAGGAATTGTCCAGCCCTAGGTAACTCTGTAACTTTTACTTCTTCACCACAGACTTGTTTTACTGGCCACCAGTGTAGATCATCTTGCTTGGAGCTGGCCATTGGAAATGCCCAGCTTTGGTACATCTGTGTTGGCATGAGAAGGACATGATCGGCCAGATGGATGTTCCATTTTCTCGTTGAACATCCCTTAACTTCTCCATTACCATTAAAGTGTGTTTCTGTACGGTAACAAATCTAAAAAAAGAAACGGACTGGGTCATGAAACTCCTGTCACGTGTTTTTTAGGGCAGGATTGGTGTTTTCAATGTGGAGAAGTGAGACTGTCGCACTGTATGATTGCGAAGGAGCTGAAGAGCGAGTCCCTCAACCTTACTGAAAAATAAAGTTAAACTTTAGTGCTGCATTACAGCAGCCAGGGAGAGGAAAGATCTGGGAAAGGGCTCAGGGATCACTCACTTTATTACATTTTTTGTGCACCACTGTGCTTTGAAACTGGAGCGACGGGTAGGAGGAGAAGTTAATGTATTTCACCCACTTCTCCTGCAGGCTTTCAGCCCGATCGGGCGAGGGCATAGGAGCCCGTGCAAGCTGGACGGCGGCAGGAACGCATTTCGGGGTTCCCTTTCCAGGCTCAGTACCAGATGCCTCACCTCGTCCCCCAGATCTAAATGGGAGCAAAGCCGGAGAGCGTCCTCTCCGTCCCTGTTATTCCAAGAGGCCGAACGTAACTACAGAACCTGGAGACGCTCTATAAGCCAGCTTCAGGATGTCAAGTAAATGGACTTTGTGTCGATCTAGTGGGACTGGTTTCTGACGGGAAACTTGGTGAACGAAACATAGACTAGTAGATATTCACAATTGGTCAATAACCGTTCTCCATGTAGATCATGATTACCAGATCTCAAAGGAAACCATAAGAACCACTACAAGAACAGGACGGTGACCAGAAGTTACATTTTCCAGAGTCCTAGATTTCCTGCGAAGTTGATGCGTCATGAACTCAAGTTCTATGTTCCTGAACAAGAGCTTGAACATTCTGCCTCCACTTCTTATAGACGTTGGGTTGGTTGGGGGGGGAATTGTCTGAAAACCTATCGTGCTACCACTGGCCTCCATGTAGCTTTGGTGACTGGGTGTCACCAGAAGATGAGACCGTGTCCCATGGACACTGCTACAAAGATCCTGTGTATTACAGTCAGAGTATTTTCTGTGAAAAGAATCAGGATGTGGTGTTAATATATGGGTCAATGTATTTCCTTTACGAAGTGATGTTGGAGCCTGTTTTGTGGCTCATGAGCTGCTCGATATCTGTCCTTTTTAAATGACAAAAATATCCATGTGGTTAATTTAAATGAACATTACTGTAGCCGGGAGACATGATGTGTGCGGTTATTAATCTATGGCATGCCCTATCTGTATACCTTTTACCGAACGTACATTACTTAGGTTTAATGATCCATACACGTTGGCTTCCTTTTCCCTGTCCCATGCACTCGATTAATATTGTAAAGGGGTAACCCTTTCATATTACATCATGCCATTGAGTATGCCCTAGTTTTATGCCGTTTCCTTGCGTATGCCTTCATGTTCCGTCATGTCACCAGGTATGCCTTTCTGTTACGCCATGGCCCCCTTGGGTATGCCTTTCTGTTACACCGTGGCCCCCTTGGGTATGCCTTTCTGTTACACCGTGGCCCCCTTGGGTATGCCTTTCTGTTACACTCTGGCCCCCTTAGGTATGCCTTTCTGTTACACCGTGGCCCCCTTGGGTATGCCTTTCTGTTTCGTCCTGGCCCCCTTGGGTATGCCTTTCTGTTTCGTCCTGGCCCCCTTGGGTATGCCTTTCTGTTACATCATGGCCCCCTTGGGTATGCCTTTCTGTTACATCATGGCCCCCTTGGGTATGCCTTTCTGTTACGTCATGGCCCCCTTGGGTATGCCGTTCTGTTTCGTCATGGGCCCCCTTGGGTATGCCTTTCTGTTACATCATGGCCCCCTTGGGTATGCCTTTCTGATTCATCATGGCCCCCTTGGGTATGCCTTTCTGTTACGTCATGGCCCCCTTGGGTATGCCTTTCTGTTACACCGTGGCCCCCTTGGGTATGCCTTTCTGTTACACCGTGGCCCCCTTGGGTATGCCTTTCTGTTACACCGTGGCCCCCTTGGGTATGCCTTTCTGTTACACCGTGGCCCCCTTGGGTATGCCTTTCTGTTACACCGTGGCCCCCTTGGGTATGCCTTTCTGTTACACTGTGGCCCCCTTGGGTATGCCTTTCTGTTACACTGTGGCCCCCTTGGGTATGCCTTTCTTTTACGTCATGGCCCCCTTGGGTATGCCTTACTGTTACACCATGGCCCCCTTGGGTATGCTTTTTCGTTACTCCGTGGCCCCCTTTGGGTGTGCATTTTCGTTACACCGTGGCCCCCTTGGGTGTACTTTTTCCACACAATACCTTTTTTCTAGATTTCGTTTGTTACGCCCCGGGCGCTTTTGTTTGCAGCGCCTCTTGTTATGCCTCCCTATTACACTATTCCTGTTGGTATGACTTTTCTTTGTGCCTCTGGGTATTCCCTCTTGTTACGTATGCCATGTTCCTGGATAAGGTGACTTTTCTCATACTTTCTAGTAGGCCATTTTCTAAATCCAGTTTATTTGCAGGGTAGATCACATTATGAACGTGCGTTGACCTTTTGTTTTCCATTTGTGTGAATGTCGGGGGGGGATGAAATGGGGGGGGGGGCTTCCAGTGGACTGTGTTAGGACTATTCAAATGCCGAACGTCCACCTACAATTAAATTATGATGCACTCTCAAAAACCAAAACCACAGCAAGAGGAGTCTCAGTGGTTGCTAAAGCTTGGGTGAAGGGCGAGTCCTGTATTTGCTCCATACCAAACGGTGGCTATGGAACCTGCTAATCAGGAACGTCATGTCTTTGACAGCAGGAAAACTTTTCATGTCAACACTGAGGCTTTCAAATGTGTGAACTTTCATCATGGACGCCGTGCCCCGTCCCTCTACACCTTCACTCCTGGGTGCGATATACATCTGGGAGTTGAGGCTTTTCTTCTTAACATGGTTGTCTGGCGCTCCTTGGGGAATTGATGATGAGCCTCACTCGTTGATCCGTTCTATTGGAGGCTGCGGTTGTTCATCTGCTTTTTTAATAGTGTTTAATCTAAAGAAATGTATTCATAGAATTAAAGGCGTCTTTCAATGTATGTGTCCGGCATTCATACGAGAACCATTACATTCCCTATTGGCAAACCTCTTTTTGCATCACCCTCCACCTCCTCCTTCTCATTTCGGCTTTTTTTTTCTTTCTTTTTCATCTTCTTTCACGTCAGTCCAAACTATAAATTGATTTCTGAGCAGACAGGATGCGTCTGCGAATAATAAATAAATATATATTGATCCATTACAGCAGCCAGGGGTTTGTCAGAATATAGGGAGAGCTGTGGGGTCAGTCGCTGCTGTACAGGGAGAAGATTCAGGGGGTTATAATGAGTGTAAATCCCTGTACAGTACAGATACAAGGTGTTGCTGTAATTGCTGTAATACACAGGCATTATGCAGCACATACAGATACAAGGTGTTGCTGTAATTGCCATACACAGGCATTATGCAGCACATACAGATACAAGGTGTTGCTGTAATTGCTGTAATACACAGGCATTATGCAGCACATACAGATACAAGGTGTTGCTGTAATTGCCACACACAGGCATTATGCAGCACATACAGATACAAGGTGTTGCTGTAATTGCCATACACAGGCATTATGCAGCACATACAGATACAAGGTGTTGCTGTAATTGCCATACACAGGCATTATGCAGCACATACAGATACAAGGTGTTGCTGTAATTGCCACACACAGGCATTATGCAGCACATACAGATACAAGGTGTTGCTGTAATTACCATACACAGGCATTATGCAGCACATACAGATACAAGGTGTTGCTGTAATTGCCATACACAGGCATTATGCAGCACATACAGATACAAGGTGTTGCTGTAATTGCCACAACAGGCATTATGCAGCACATACAGATACAAGGTGTTGCTATAGTTGCCATACACAGCATTATGCAGCACATACAGATACAAGGTGTTGCTGTAATTGCCACACACAGGCATTATGCAGCACATACAGATACAAGGTGTTGCTGTAATTGCCACACACAGGCATTATACAGCACATACAGATACAAGGTGTTGCTGTAATTGCCATACACAGGCATTATGCAGCACATGCAGATACAAGGTGATGCTGTAATTGCCATACACAGGCATTATGCAGCACATGCAGATACAAGGTGTTGCTGTAATTGCCACACACAGGCATTATGCAGCACATACATATACAAGGTGTTGGTGTAATTTCCATACACAGGCATTATGCAGCACATACAGATACGAGGTGTTGCTGTAATTGCCATACACAGGCATTATGCAGCACATACAGATATTGCATTGCTAATAATCTCCTTCTGATCACTACAAACCCCCATAAGCAGGAGACCTCACCATTTTATTATCTGTCTGTGGCACATTTACTGACACGAACGCTATTTCTGCCTGTATGCTGATAATTCAGACCCCGGGTGACATTGTACCACACAAGGGACGCCATCTAGAGTTTACAACTTTTCATCCCGATATTTCTGTAAAGGATAAACCAATACGTGAAAAATATTGAATGCACAAATTTACTTTTTTACGTTTTTGTTTCATTTAAAAAATAAAGGAATAGTTTGCGTGTGTATTCCAAGTGATGGCCGTGCATCCCAGACAAATGTCATACTGATATTTTCTTTGAATAAAATGTTTGGTAATGAAGGGGATAATGAGTATTATACAAGTAGCCTTCCTCACGCATGCGATGCTGAAGTGTACTTTTTAGGGGTTATTCACTAACCTCCAAATTGCACAGATCAGTGAATTTCACCATTTAGTGCGATTTCGCGGCAGTTTATCTATTCACTAAGCTGTCAATTCGCCAAATACAGACAAATTGACAGCGAAATATGATGCAACTCGCTGGCACAGAGATTGTCCCATAGAAGACTTTCGATTCTGTCTGCTCACTGAAGGCTGAATTGCACCGAAATTCCGGCGACATGCCCTGATTTTCAATGTTCTGTCAATTCCACAGGTTTAAACGGGCGAATCCCATAGGATTCAGTGTAAACTATAATTGATGTCAATAATAATAAATAAAATATTTTTTAATTTATTTTTTTTAACACCATTTATTCTTTTTTGCAAACCCTTTTTTTATATATATTTTTTTTAAAACCCCTTTTTGTATTGTTTTTTAAAGGACCTTTCTATTCTTTAGACACATTTTTTACTACATTGTTACTAAACTATTAGGAGAATGGGAGACTTAAATAAAATTTATTTTTTTTGCAGTTCGGCGGTATTCGATGCCATTTCAGCTGTTATCGGTGCAATTCGTTGTTTTTCACCGTCCGATAACTGCTTAGGCGACTCCAATTTCATCTAAATAGAGAATTCACGGTTTTTTTGACAAAATGGATTCGCCAAAGTGCGGCGAAGCACAAAGGTGCACACGATTGCTTGCTCTGTAAATGGACCTTGTTGTCTTTGTGGTGGGCGATGCAGGAAATGTAATCCCGCTGGGTATGATTGACAGGTTTCTGGGTGGAGTTAGAATTTCAAAGTGCGCCTGTACTGCCCGGGTTCGCGTTTCCGGTGATATCCCATCAGGGATCTGTCTTAAAGATCAATGCTGTATCTTATCCTTTATACTCTCATTTATCCTGTGGCGCCGCCATGTTTTGCCCTTCATGGACAGCAAACTGGGGGCCATCACGCAATTGGTACGACGGTGTCCTTCAGCTCGCTGACTTTTTTTCAGTAGGGCTGCCAGATCGGCCATGTTTTCCTGGACACACGTTACTATTTCATGCGAAGGGGAAGCACAAGGAAAAGTGCTGCCCTGCAACATGTATAGTTCATATGCTGCAGGAAGTAAATCAAGGCAGGTCACCTGGGATTCCTTTTTTGATTTGTTACCTGCAGCGTATGGATTCTACATGCTTCGGCGACTCTACTTGTCAGCCAACGCAGAGACTGAACAGTGTCTTCCTGTAGCAATGCCCTTCTTCAGTCAGCGCTGTCCCTCCGCCCTCCGTGGCATGCCGCAGTCACATGATGGACAGCTAAACTTTAACAGGGAGTAACTCACTTTTTTTCATATATATGGCTTTAAATGAAATGCTGACGCTTATAAAGGGAGCGATTTCGCCGTCACATGAACCCAGCCTGTTTTGGGCATCAAGGGGCACTTGGAGTCCCATGTTTCCCCTGCACTGAAACCCTTAATAGAGTGTCGGTGTATCACGGACTTGTCTCGGGTTTGTCGTTCCAGGAAGTGGCCGTGAAGGAGCAGCTCTCTGGGAAAGGAAAACTGAACCGAAAAAGCCTGAGCTCGCCAAACGTGCATAGAGTAAGTATCTCCTCACCCGACTCGCTGCAGGAGTGTCGATTTTGGTTTTTGAATAAATATATATATATAAATTTCTTCTTCGCGGTGGGAGAGTTATTTATTTATTGCTGTTATTGTACAGGAATAATCACAATAATCAGACCGTCCAAATCAAATTGAATTGTACAGGAGATATAGGTAGGAGCTGTGAAATTGAGGTATATTACTGGCTCCTGCAGGGATGTCTCCATGTCCTTTCTAATGTTGGCCAACCCTGCCTATACTTGTATCTAGGGTTGGGTGAGTTAGTTCCTCGAGTTGGCATGATCTAATTGACTTCAACCTCGATTTTGATTTCTATATCTTTCTGAATATCAAGGTCTCTAGACAACATTTTTTTAATTTAAATTATTGAACAGAGTGTACGTCCGAGCATCGACAGCGCAAAGCAAACGAGTTCATCTGACACGGACGCTCCGTCTCGTTAAAAAAGTTCAGAGTCCTTGTTTTTCAGAAAACTAAAATCAAGGCTGACCTCTATTAAATCTCCCAGCTCTAAATGTATCTCCACCAGGACCACCCTAACCACTCGTAGGGCCATGACCAAAGCATGGTCACGTAACCCCCCACCACCCATTCGTGGTCCAGTGGGTTGGCGATGCAAGAGTTGGGAGTGTATATGCCGGCGCGCGCACCTCTCACAGGAAGTCTGTGCACTGTGGATCCTATCTCCATCTCTTGAAGTGTCCGTCCCAAGGAAAAAAATGGAAGCTCACACGAGGAACACTAATATTGCTCTGATAGGAGTGAAAAGCCGTGCACAAGTGTTCCACAGCACAGTGCCGCGACCACTGCCCAGTGCGACTTTATAATGGGTGTTACACGGCTGAATCCAGCGCAGGTTTAAAATAAAATGGTGAAAAATCTGCTTATTTATAGTTTGATGTAATCTCCCGACTTGACTATTGTAATATTCTTCTTGCTGCCCCCCCCCCCCCACTATCCATCCTGAACGCCTCCGCCAGGCTAATTCACCTCACCCGCCGCTCTGTCTCTGCCGCTCCCCTCTGCGAGTCCCTTCACTGGCTCCCCATCCACTGCAGAATTAAGTTCAAAATCCTTATCCTTGCCTACAAAACCCTCACTAACTCAGCTCCCCACTACCTGTCCTCACTAATCACCAAATACACCCCAGCCCGCTCCCTAAGGTCAAACAGTGACCTGCGCCTAGCTTCTCCCCGCATCACCTCTTCCCATGATAGACTGCAGGATTTCTCACGCGCAGCCCCCATTCTCTGGAACGCTCTCCCTCGTACGGCCAGACTTTCCTCTAATTTCTCTTCCTTCAAACGCTCCCTTTTAGGGAAGCCTACCACCCGACTCACTGATACACCTCACTGCCCCAACCAGTCCATCACTCTCACGTTGCAGCCCATCACTCTCCCTTTGCGGTCCGTCGCTCTCCCTTTGCGGTCCGTCGCTCTCCCTTTGCGGTCCGTCGCTCTCCCTTTGCGCTCCGTCGCTCTCCCTTTGCGCTCCGTCGCTCTCCCTTTGCGCTCCGTCGCTCTCCCTTTGCGCTCCGTCGCTCTCCCTTTGCGCTCCGTCGCTCTCCCTTTGCGCTCCGTCGCTCTCCCTTTGCGCTCCGTCGCTCTCCCTTTGCGGTCCGTCGCTCTCTCCCTTTGCGGTCCGTCGCTCTCTCCCTTTGCGGTCCGTCGCTCTCTCCCTTTGCGGTCCGTCGCTCTCTCCCTTTGCGGTCCGTCGCTCTCCCTTTGCGCTCCGTCGCTCTCCCTTTGCGCTCCGTCGCTCTCCCTTTGCGCTCCGTCGCTCTCCCTTTGCGCTCCGTCGCTCTTTCCCTTTGCGCTCCGTCGCTCTTTCCCTTTGCGCTCCGTCGCTCTTTCCCTTTGCGCTCCGTCGCTCTCGCCTTGCGGTCCTCTCCTCCTGTTTCCACACCCAACCCTTCTAGATTGTGAGTTCCCACGGGAATAGGGCCCTCGTTTCCGCATGTATCAGTTTATCAAATGTTGTTCAGTCTCAATGTATTATAACCCTGTCTATATCATACCTATTGTTCAGCGCTGCAGAATATGATGGCGCTATATAAATAAATAGTAATAATGTACACCTGGCAATCCAGTTTAAATGAATCCTTTTGGCCGTCGGGTTCAGCCCGTCTTTCGTCATTGCTGCGGATTCAAGGAGGTTTAAACCTAACAGTTTGAGGGAATTCCTGCGATGCCGGAAAAAGGAAAAATCTTAATAAACGCTTATTATAATATGTCGACCGTATCTTATTCTTTTCTCTCTTCATATCCAGCTCTCGGGGAGCCGGCAGGATTTGGGGACACAGCAGAATCTGGCCAGTAACAAGGTACGGTAACGAGGCGGCTCAGTTTATATTATCCACAAAGGTTCATAACGTTTTACCCATTTTCTATTTTCTCACTGGCCTTCACGACCCCGAATAATGAAAACGCACGCAAACCTCCCCGCCAGGAATATCCCTCTATCGTCCATTTAAAAAAAGGAGGGGGTTGTGGCTTGTGGGTGGTTATGTTTTTATTTATATAGCGCCAGCTTATTCCACAGCGCTGCGTGGTTCATGTTAAAGACAAATGATGCATTTAAAAAATACATAGTTATCGTATAGAACTCCCGAAGGTCCCAGCGATATCGCTGCGCACGATGCAGGTTTTCCTACTTTACGGCAAAATGATCTGTGGATTGCCGGGTGTAGAGGGGATCCCTGTGCAGGAAGGCCCAGGAGGTCTGACACCTATTAACAGATTCACCATCCAGGACAGGGTGTCAGTTAACTCCTTCACTACCGTGATGGTGTATACACGATCAGTGGTACCGGATACGGCAGCCGCAGATCATTTTAACACGATCCGGGGGCTGTGCTATGCGATTGCAAATGGATTTCGTTTGCGTTCGCCCTCCAGAAGGTGCCCCCAAAGTTTTATCCTTGCGGGAATAAACGCCCCAGGTGCTAAAACTGGTTAAAAAAAACCAAAAACAACTGGGGTATGTCCTGACATATCTGGCTTTGCCCGATGATGCTCGAAGCCACGAGCTGCAATTCTAACTGCAGTAACTGTATTTGCCCAGTAGATGGCGAAATCCACCTGCCAATGGTTCCTGATGGATTTTTTTGGAAAATCACTTGTTAGTGAAGGGGTTAATATTGAACAAAAAGACTGTTTAGCAGAAAGAGAGGAAAGGGCTTTCCAAAAAATACATTTGTAGTGATGGTTCCTGCCTCCACCTGCCAGATGGATGTGCAGAGTAATGGATTCTCTGTGATCCCGCCGCCCAGGTCGGGAGGGTCGCATTGCGCTGCCCAGGTCGGGAGGGTCGCATTGCGCCGCCCAGGTCGGGAGGGTCGTATTGCGCCGCCCAGGTCGGGAGGGTCGCATTGCGCCGCCCAGGTCGGGAGGGTCGCATTGCGCCGCCCAGGTCGGGAGGGTCGCATTGCGCCGCCCAGGTCGGGAGGGTCGCATTGCGCCGCCCAGGTCGGGAGGGGTCGCATTGCGCCGCCCAGGTCGGGAGGGGTCGCATTGCGCCGCCCAGGTCGGGAGGGGTCGCATTGCACCGACCCAGGTCGGGAGGGTCGCATCCCGCCGCACAGGTCGGAAGCTGAGGCTTCAGTTATTAAACATTGTGATGTGCTGGTGTTTTTGGGAGGAGGGGTAACAGGATGGCAATGAGACTTTTTCCAGTGGTTGAGACAACATGGACTCCCTAAAATCGTGGTGTTGTCCCCGATACGCATGTGCTGAGCCATCATGCAACCTTATAACCCAACTATGACCCTTAGAACGAGGAGACACCACACAGGCACCAGTGCTGGTCTCCGTGTAAAGGCGCACTGGTCTTGACAAAGGACCTACTTTGACATACAAAATAGGGGTACCAGGCACCCCAGAAAAATAGCTTTATTTATTTCTCCTCCTCTTGATAGGGTCGATGGGAGAGTCAGCAAGACGTGTCTCAATGCTCACCCCTGTCCAACCGCTCATCGCCTTCCGTCCGCGCCCCCGTCCCAGCCGGGTCACCGCGTCGTCAAGTAGAGGATCCAGGTGGGTTTGAGACATTTTCTATATGTGCTTTAAAAATTGCGAAAATTCTCCGACTCCAATGAGCGTGTGCACGCTACATCACACGTTCCACATCAGACACATGAGCGGCGACGTGTTCAGTGTGGAATGCGTGATGTAATACGCATATGCGCATTGTGTGGCTGTGGCGTACTGTGCATTGTGTGGCTTTAGAGCCAAGCGGCTATTTCCATGTCACCAGAAGTGACGCGGGTCTTGAGGTGCCGTGGGTCCGATGAAATGAAGGAAAACACGCACAAATCCAACGCAGTCACAGCATGAAGCGGAAGAGTCGATGAAAACCAGAGATGGGCAATAACGTCCTTGTGGTCATGTCTAGGTGACGTCCACGTCCATTGACGAAATGATGAGTTGTAGCCGTTGGTACAGCTTTCCGACTCACCGCTTTGGTAAATTGTTGGTGACCATGAATTCCCAGGCTGTTCACTGCCGGCTTGGTTGGCTTTTGATCATGCGACCAGGCAGTTAAAATGTTTTAAACTTTTTTTGGTAACGTCTTTTTCCTGCTGTCCCCTGGCAGGTGGCATCGGCCTGGCAACCTCCTATCTAAGCCCTGTGAAATCCTTGGTGCCTCCAATGCCCAAGATCCTTAAATCGCTTTTCCCGCAGCGAGATGAGAAGAGCCGACCAAGCGCGTCCCCTCTGGCACAGCAGGTATGTTCCTTTTGGAATTCCTTCATGTGCGCGGTGACCACCTCATGCCTTAATACGTACAAAATCACCTGCTGTAATGAGAATTGGAAATGGGGCGACACCAGACGGGCACTTTGGCTCTATGCTACTTTCTATTTGCTTAGAAATACATTTTTTGGTGTGGGTACTGAAACACAAACAAGGAGCACGAGGGTCTCGGTCTCCAAAAAGGTTGGGTTTGTTGGAAACCACCAGTAATGTTTCGTCTCCTCATGAGACGTTGCCAAGCCTGAGAAACGTTCCCTTAGAGCCAAAACGTTGCCAGTAATTTCTGATAAACCTGCTGGTTTTGGTGAGTGACCGCCTGGTCCTCCTCGTTTGCTCTTGGACTGTGTCATTGGTCTCTCCTGGGCTTGTTGGTGGGTTTGCTGGTCCCTCTACAAACGTGTAGACGCGCACATAGGTGAAGGAAACCTTTTACTCCCAGGTTGTTAAAGACAAAACCCAAACATAAGCCAAAAATAGGAGGGGGACTCATGAATCCAGTGAACTCTAACCTCCACATCTTTATAGAACGACATCAAGATCTTTGGGAGGTGATTGAAACCATCATGGTCGAGAAGGTAAGGTTATTTCGGTTCCCGAGGGCTGAATGTGTTGACTTCTAGCTGGCTCTAGAATGCCTTTGCTAGAAGGTAACATCGCCTGACATCTGAAGACCATTATTCCTCCTTCTGTTTCTGCACAATGGCCTGTAGGGTGGAATCACGATGCGCAGGTACAACAGTGACACCTCAAAGTATCTGCGTCCATCACCCAGGAATTGGAGCATTTTGGGAAGTGTTTCTGTGGTGCCACCCTCCCTCTAATAACCGGCCGGTAGCCTGCATGGCTTGTCGTGAAAAACCCAATGACCCTTCGGTGAAGGACGCTCATCACATACCTGACCGAGCATCCGCCACGCATATCCTCTGCTGTTTCACCACTCCGGCTCGGCAGAGAACCCAATGTTCCTTCGTGAATTATTTCCCCCCTCCCTAAAAGCAACACTAGTTGAATTTATGAACAGCACTAAGTGGCGCCTGGTGACGGGCCAAATGAGAAATGTAATTCGGCGTTTCTCCTTGGTTTAGTCCCTCCGTTCTCCTCTCTGCAAATTGAGTTAAATGAAAAAAAAAAAAACTCATTCGATCAGATACTGTTTGAAAGGTCCATGTTCTCTGGAAACCTGAGGGCTCCTGGCACTGGATCACAATCACTCTCCCCGGACAGAGCCGAAAGTTTCTACTTTTACAGGAACAGTGAAACGACTTTAATAATATTATGACAGAGACGCCTCAAACTCTCCCTGGATTATTTAATGATCACCTTCAATTAAAAATAAAAAATCGACAGCCGACCCTCTCTGTGTCCCAAACAAGTAGGACTAATAATTATCATTTTCATGAAAAAAACCCTAAAACCAAGCGCCAGGTGACCTCAATCCATTAACGGATGGGAATCAACAGATGTCCATTACCGTCCCATGAGCGTGACATTGGTCCTTTCAAATGAGACTCTTTATAGGACCCTTTTATGTACTGTAATTAAAAAAAAATGTATAATCTATATATACACAGCACAGAATAAAGTCTCTTTATGGTTCTGACTGTGCAGCTCTGTTACACACCCACACACCATGAATATATGGAGGAACCCCTAAAAAGACACCCGCACACCCTGAATATATGGAGGAGCCCCTAAAAAGACACCCGCACACCCTGAATATATGGAGGAGCCCCAAAAAAGACACCCACGCACCCTGAATATATGGAGGAGCCCCTAAAAAGACACCCACACACCCTGAATATATGGAGGATCCCCTAAAAAGACACCCAAGCACCCTGAATATATGGAGGAGCCCCTAAAGACACTCGCACAACCTGAGGCAGACTTGCAGCGGAACTCGTTATAAATGCGGGATGTGAGGATCGCCAGTATGTGGTTCTCTGTCCTCCATAGTGTTGGATCCCTCCTTTCAGAGTCTGGTTTCCACCAAAAATACAAGAATAATTAGAGACGAGTAGCTCTCCTAACCTGCTGATAATAAACACACACTGTAAAAACAAATTAAACTAATCGCACGCAGATGCGCCGCCCTGACAGCGTTGGTCGAGACGAGCGGGCAGGTCGCCCTGAAGATATTTTAGATCTTCTTGGTTCCGGAGCCGAGTCCCCGAGGCCTCTTAAACCCAAGTGCCGTGTAAGCACATTAGGTAATTACGTTAATGTTGGCCGGTGTCGGAGTCTGTCTGGGGTCAGAGTCTAATTAGCCGCGATGGCTCTGGAAGGTGAGCGGCGGAATATGAAAGCTGTTTTATAGTCTCCCCGTGTTCATCTCCCGTCAATGTGTTTTGATCTTATAGTAAGCTTCCAGCCTTAGGCCCCCGGCACATGAGCGTATAGGTACTGCGCACAGTGCGTCCGTTACAGACGTAATTTTTGACGGGAGATAAATGTGTTCAAACAGGGCCAAGTTAATAATTACGGACGTTGAAAAAAAAAGGAGGGTAAGTGAAAAAAATAAGTATTGTTTGGAGTTTGGAGCCCACAGGAAGCAGCACGTATTTCCCACGTCCGTCTAGCTTTTTTACGTCCATGCCATTTTGACGTCCGTTGCAGTACGCGAATGCCGTGCGTGAAACAGTGCGCAGGTGCATCGTGTGGTGTTCAGATTAACTTCTTTGCAAATCTATAACGGACGTCAAATTTTGCGCACAGATGGACGCAAAAATAATGCTCGTGTGCCGGGGGCCTTAACCCCACCAGAGGATGAGAGTCACCGGCTGCAGCCGGGTCAGGCAGGATCATCCGTACGTAGAAATATATAACCAGGAAAATGAGGTTTTCTGGATCTTTTCTCTGTGGGGTTGAGGTAGTATTGTGTTTTTTATATTTTTATTATTGTAACACCCCACACTGTACCCAACGGCACCTCCAATTATTTTAACTGGATTCATTTTATATTTTTGCTGTGATTAGGGAACTGCATAATGTGTTTATTATTTTGTGGTTGTTTTTTCTTCATTTTTACTCTGGAAACGAATAAACGATACTTAATGCCATCGCCAACTTTATAATTAAATATTTTTCTGTTTGATGGGAAAGGGATTTCTTTTCTTAGCGGTGTTTTTGCATTGGAAGTTACGGATTGCAGCAGGTCTTACATACATTTTTATATTTTCAAGGTAATAAAAGTCCCAGCTCGGGGACTGAAACCTAGATCCCAATAAGTTAAAAATAAAATGTGATTCCTGCGCATTCATGGCGCGCCCCTCGGTTGAGGGCCTGAGAGATATGGTTTATCTAATCACTGTAGGCTGGGGTCACGCCGGCCCGGCACCCGTTTAGAGGCACCCCCCTTTCCCATTCAGCGGAATTGTTCCCTTTGTTTCCCCCCTATGCTTTACTTAATGGATTAGTCAACTCTCCCTGAGGCCTGTTCAATACCTCAGCCGCTGCAAGTGCTAAGTTAGCAACTTGCATTGAACGCCGTTCAACCGCTCAGCGCTCAGCAGTGCTAACCTAGCACTTGTAGCGACCCGAGGAGATGCTTCGTGTGACGTATTAAAGATGGCCGCCGCATGAAGCCAGTAACAATGCCCTACAGCAAGATGGCCGCCGCCTCGAAGCAAGTAATAATTCCATACAGCAATGTTAATTTTGAGGTTTTGTTCACCAAAGCACAAAATATTTATTTATTATTTCCCCCTGCACATAGACATATATTACAGTTCAATTTATATATTGTTTCAGAAGTAAACATAACGTTTATTCATTAAAAACTATCATTTGTGGTGTGTGCAAACAAAACGGAATTGTGCTGACTGCTTCTCTTTATTATTTTTTGTCCGAGTGATCCGAAAAACAATCTGAATTTTTCATTAAGAAATTGTCGGCCATTTTGGATTCAAAATTCGCATCCAAAGGGTTCAACGACACTGCTGCAGCAAACTGAATTGCTGCGCTGCAGCAATTCAGCAGCTGCTGAGGTATTGAACAGGCCTCTGGTTAACTGTTAGTTTAGCCCAGCCCCATTTTCCCGCTTCTGCAAGCAGCTCTTCCTGTCAGTTTTTACCTCAGAGGCAGTTCAGCAAACATCTGTCTGTACCGGGTGATTGCATCCCGTTTTTACCTTCCTCCCATACCAGAGATGCCTTCTATCCACATCACCGCATACCAGAGAAGCCCTCTCTGTCCATGTCCCCCAATATCTGAGACGTCCCCCCCCCATACCAGAGAAGCCCTCTTTATCCCTGTCCCCCCATACCAGAGAAGCCCTCTTTATCCCTGTCCCCCCATCCCAGAGAAGCCCTCTCTATCCACATCCCCCCATACCAGAGAAGCCCTCTATCCACATCCCCCCATACCAGAGAAGCCCTCTATCCACGTCCCCCCATACCAGAGAAGCCCTCTATCCACGTCCCCTCATACCAGAGAAGCCCTCTCTATCCCCGTCCCCCATACCAGAGAAGCCCTCTCTATCCACGTCCCCCCATACCAGAGAAGCCCTCTATCCACGTCCCCCATACCAGAGAAGCCCTCTCTATCCCCGTCCCCCCATACCAGAGAAGCCCTCTATCCACGTCCCCCATACCAGAGAAGCCCTCTATCCCCGTCCCCCCATACCAGAGAAGCCCTCTCTATCCACATCCCCCCATACCAGAGAAGCCCTCTATCCACATCCCCCCATACCAGAGAAGCCCTCTCTATCCCCGTCCCCCATACCAGAGAAGCCCTCTCTATCCACGTCCCCTCATACCAGAGAAGCCCTCTGTCCACGTCCCCCCATACCAGAGAAGCCCTCTATCCACGTCCCCTCATACCAGAGAAGCCCTCTATCCCTGTCCTCCATACCAGAGAAGCCCTCTATCCACATCCCCCCATACCAGAGAAGCCCTCTCTATCCCCGTCCCCCATACCAGAGAAGCCCTCTCTATCCACGTCCCCCCATGCCAGAGAAGCCCTCTATCCACGTCCCCCCATACCAGAGAAGCCCTCTATCCACGTCCCCTCATACCAGAGAAGCCCTCTCTATCCCCGTCCCCCCATACCAGAGAAGCCCTCTATCCACGTCCCCTCATACCAGAGAAGCCCTCTCTATCCCCGTCCCCCCATACCAGAGAAGCCCTCTCTATCCACGTCCCCCCATACCAGAGAAGCCCTCTCTATCCCCGTCCCCCCATACCAGAGAAGCCCTCTCTATCCACATCCCCCCATACCAGAGAAGCCCTCTATCCACGTCCCCTCATACCAGAGAAGCCCTCTCTATCCCCGTCCCCCATACCAGAGAAGCCCTCTCTATCCACATCCCCCCATACCAGAGAAGCCCTCTATCCACATCCCCCCATACCAGAGAAGCCCTCTCTATCCCCGTCCCCCATACCAGAGAAGCCCTCTCTATCCCCGTCCCCCATACCAGAGAAGCCCTCTCTATCCACGTCCCCCATACCAGAGAAGCCCTCTATCCACGTCCCCTCATACCAGAGAAGCCCTCTCTATCCCCGTCCCCCATACCAGAGAAGCCCTCTATCCACGTCCCCTCATACCAGAGAAGCCCTCTCTATCCACGTCCCCCCATACCAGAGAAGCCCTCTATCCCCGTCCCCATACCAGAGAAGCCCTCTATCCACGTCCCCCCATACCAGAGAAGCCCTCTATCCCCGTCCTCCATACCAGAGAAGCCCTCTCTATCCACGTCCCCCCATACCAGAGAAGCCCTCTATCCCCGTCGCCCCATACCAGAGAAGCCCTCTATCCCCGTCGCCCCATACCAGAGAAGCCCTCTATCCCCGTCCCCCCATACCAGAGAAGCCCTCTATCCCCGTCCCCCCATACCAGAGAAGCCCTCTATCCCCGTCCCCCCATACCAGAGAAGCCCTCTATCCCCGTCCCCCATACCAGAGAAGCCCTCTATCCACGTCCCCCCATACCAGAGAAGCCTTCTCTATCCCCGTCCCCATACCAGAGAAGCCCTCTATCCACGTCCCCCCATACCAGAGAAGCCCTCTATCCACGTCCCCCATACCAGAGAAGCCCTCTCTATCCACGTCCCCCCATACCAGAGAAGCCCTCTATCCACGTCCCCCCATACCAGAGAAGCCTTCTCTATCCCCGTCCCCATACCAGAGAAGCCCTCTATCCACGTCCCCCCATACCAGAGAAGCCCTCTCTATCCACGTCCCCCATACCAGAGAAGCCCTCTCTATCCACGTCCCCCCATACCAGAGAAGCCCTCTATCCACGTCCCCCATACCAGAGAAGCCTTCTCTATCCCCGTCCCCATACCAGAGAAGCCCTCTCTATCCACGTCCCCCCATACCAGAGAAGCCCTCTATCCACGTCCCCCCATACCAGAGAAGCCCTCTATCCACGTCCCCCATACCAGAGAAGCCCTCTCTATCCACGTCCCCCATACCAGAGAAGCCCTCTATCCACGTCCCCCATACCAGAGAAGCCCTCTATCCCCGTCCCCCATACCAGAGAAGCCCTCTATCCACGTCCCCCCCTATACCAGAGAAGCCCTCTCTATCTATAGACACCTTTCATTTGCTGTTACTTTCCCAATAAAATGAAGAACATAGAAAGGATTTTGTGCTTTCAAAAGAGAACGTGTTAAGCTACCTGACTTCAATCACATCCCGCATGTGACATTCCCTTCTCGCATATCTATATTTATTTGTTGAGCAAGTCGTCATGTGGCGCAATGGACACACAATGCATCTTGTTGGGGTCCTTTATAGCCGAGCATGGTGGGGCTTCTTCTCTTCGAGTGGGAAAATTAATCTAAAATCGATGCATCCATAATCGTCTGTTCAGAATCAGATAATCGATGTAAAGTGCTGACTGATACATAGAGGGTCGCCCTCACAATACTGAAACACACACAGTACTGGTCGTTTGCACTGACGCACATAGAGGAAAATGAAAGATAGACATTTTTTTCCCATAAGTTTTTAAAAAGCCTAAACCAATACGACAACAGAAAATACCAGAACAAAAATTGTGCATCTCCTGCGTATTTGTACCAGGGATGATTTTAACCTTTTAGGCTCTCGATTTGTTCGGCCAATCTATGGAATTAAAGGGACACTACCACGTACAGAAGCTGTAACGATTACTTGTGCATTAAAATAAAACACATGCTTCTGTTTTTTTTCTCTTTTGAAGTAATTGCATGTAAAAAGGAAAAATAAAGTTATCAGGGTTATTCATTACCAAATTTTCCTACTTCCTATGACGGAAAGTTTGGATTTTAATAAGGACTCGGAGGCCAGTATTTGCAATCCCTTTCTTTATTGCACCCACAGCAGTAAATAACAGTGACAATAAAGAACAAGAAACAAGCCCCCAACGTGGGGTACACTCCCAAACTGTAAGCCCCACACCCAAGTCTATAAATGGTCTGGGCTGGAGCAGTCCCACCCTCTTCATGCGACTAACGGAAGGAGGCCCAGGAACAAACAGGAACAAAGTCCAGGGCGCACGTCAAGTCCACACAAAGATCCACTCCATAGGAATTCAAATGGCTGTAAGAACATCGTTCTCGTAGAGCGTATCCCTGTGAGTATGAAAACCTTCCATCTGGAAATGACGGTACGTCACCCACACATTGAGATTCCTGAGATTTATAACCGGGCACATTCCACCCCCTTTTTTGGTAACAAACAAATTGCTCACGAACTTGGAGTCCCAAGCGACCTCTATAGCCCCTTTCAATGCCAGAGCCGTGACCTCTTCCTGAACCAAGAGTTCTTGGTCTACGGAAAGGCAGAGAGGCCGGGGGGGGGGCCTTGACCCGCGAGGAGGGGTAGGCTCGAATTCTATTTCAAATCCCCTTACAGTATGTAGGACCCAAGGGTCCGCGGTTATAACCTCCCATCTCCTGAGAAAATAACGGATGCGGCCCCCCACTTGAACAGACGAATACGGAATAAGACCTGGAAGACTTATCATTCGGGCGTCGGGTATGGAAAGAACCTCGACCACCCCGGAATCCACGGCCTCTCCAGGCCTGTGCTCGGGTAGAAGGTCCGTAGGCAGCGGGACCTGTATCAGTGGCAGTGGAGGCCCGGAAGGAGCCTCTGGTAATACCCACAGAACCGGTGCTGCTGGCAGAGCGGCCCCTTCCTCTGCCAGCCCGGTCGAAAACCTTCTTGGGGAACACCTTCTTGATGGCTGTTTCTACCTTATCCAGAGCGGTGAAGGCGCTGGTGTAGGTACCTATGTTTTTGATGAAGCCATCACCAAAATGCATTCCCTTAGCCGAGGCACCCTTGTCTCTAGTGGCCATGGCTGTAAGCTGAGGATCCATCCTCAAAATCATTGACTTGCGTCGTTCGGCGGCCAATGCCGCATTCGCGCCACCCAACAAGCACAACGAGCGCTGACTCCAACCCGTGGCATCGTCTAGATCCAAGGGGGTATCGTGCAAACGGGCATCCTCCACCATATCAAGGAGGTAGATCAATGGGGAGGCCACATCGAGAACCTTGTCCTCACAAACTCTTAACGCCCTATCGATACCCTTCTTAGGGGACCACCCCTTAATAGTCATAAATTTAACAAAATCTTCGTCCACCACTGGAGTGAGGAAAAGTCTTGCCTGCGGTGGTAGGTCGAGGACATTCAGCCCTCATATTGACCCGCGTCTCCTTGTCCATAGGGAGACGCATGTGGGCATCAACCCACAACTCCACATGGGGCATAGGGAACATGCGGTTGATCTCGGGTGTAAGACCCCCGCTGGGGAAAACATCGGGCGGCCCTGAGGGTCGCAAACCACCTCCTTATTGGACAACGGTGGTGGTGAGGGTCCGTCCTCCTCGGCCATCAGGCCTACATCATGCGGAGCATAGAGTTCTATGACTCCATCATCCTCCCCTTGCTCGGCTTCCTCACCCTCCGAGTCAGAACGTATGGAGTCGGCCAGAACCCTTGGGTTGAGGCCTATCCTTGGAAACCGCAACCACCAAAGCCCCACGGCTAGGGGTTCTCTTATGCGAGGTCACCTCGCTATTCTCAGTAGGCAGATTGTCAGGGATGCCAGCCCCTCTCAGAGGAACATCGAAGTGCTTCGTTTTTGCACGTCTCTTAGAGACAACTCGGGCCTGAATCAGAAGGGACAGCCGGGTCTGGAGGGGGAGCCGGGCCTGCACTGGTAGTAAGGAAGTTCCTTAACTGAAGCCACCGCTTCCTCCATAGTCCTACGAAAGGACAAAGACAAGGTTGAGACAGCTGAGGACAGAGACTGGGAAATGGAGGCCTGAAGTGCAGCCTCCATAGCTGCAAATCTGGAGGCTGATCTAGATCGTTTCTTTGGAGGGGGGGGGGGGGAGGCAAAGGCATCTGAGTGCCGGGAGCCAGCAGCAGAATCGGATTCCCCTGTTTGGGAAGCCCCACTACCCTCTGTCTGGGCCATGCTGATCACGGCTGAGGTCCGTCCTATGTGAGGAGTGTCGCGAAATGCCGGTAGCTGCACGCGGTCATGTGATCCCAAGATGGCCGCCGGGAACCCGGACGGCTGCTACAGCTCCAAAGAAGTTGCGCGCCTAGCCCTAACAATTCCGCAACGCTGGGAAAAAAAGCAAGCCCTACAAACAGGGAGATAATATAAGCCAGTAGCCGGCGGGAAACTCCGAACGGCCATAAAAAGACCGGCTGAGTTTACCCGCCGGGCGGGCAGCCAACCCCCGCGGTTATAGCCGGGGAAAGGCGGCACCCTAAGTAAATATATGAGATAAAATTAAGTAAGCAGAAAATAAATAAATACCAGAAAGTAAAAGGAGAGATACATATCTGGTCAGATGCAGGAGCAGTAAAGAGGGTGTGACTGCTCCAGCCCAGACCATTTATAGACTTGGGGGCGGGGCTTAGTTTGGGAGTGTACCCTACGTTGGGGGCTTGTTTCTTGTTTTTTTCTTGTTCTTTATTGTCACTGTTCTTTACTGCTGTGGGTGCAATAAAGGGATTGCAAATATGAAGCCTCCGAGCCTGCCTTAAAATCAAAGTCACCGCACGCTCGGTGACTTTTCGTTCCCTGCACTTCGGGGCAATTCGGCGATCCTATTTAGTGCAGGGAAAACACACCGAACACTCGCCGCAAACCCGACGAACACTCACCGAAACACGCAGAAACAGCTGGATTAACCCCGCCAAACACGCCGGAGAAACCCGACTAGCCGTTAATTGTGTGTGTGGGGGGGGGGGAAGATTTACAACACAGAAATATCACACAATGGATGCATCCAGTGACACATATAGAGGAAAATGGCACACAATGAATTGATGCACCCAGTGACACCTATAGAGGAAAATATCACACAATGGATGCACCCAGTGATACATATAGAGGAAAATATCACACAATGGATACACCCAGTGACACATATAAAGGAAAATATCACACAATGGATGCACCCAGTGATGCATATATAGAGGAAAATATCACACAATGGATACACCCAGTGACACATATAAAGGAAAATATCACACAATGGATGCACCCAGTGATGCATATATAGAGGAAAATATCACACAATGGATACACCCAGTGACACATATAAAGGAAAATATCACACAATGGCTGCACCCAGTGACACATAGAGGAAAATATTTTCTTAACTAGACATACAAGAGAAAAACAAATCACATGTAAGATATCAGCAACATCACATAAACACAATAAGGACATTGAATTTTTTTGTGGTACCCGGCCCTTTAACCTCCCTGGCCGTATTCCCGAGTGTGACTCAGGGTTAAATTTCGCTACCGCGATCGGTAACCCCGAGCCACACTCGGCCTGTATATGCTCACCGCATCCTTCGCTCCCTCGCCGTCTCCGCAGTGTGATCGCGGCAGCCGGCGACTTTGCTTCCTGGTTTCGCTGCCCGCGAGTCACACGACGCAGGGGGGCGGGACCAGACGGCAAATTCAAAACTTCAAATTCAAAAAAGTTCCTGTAAATTAAACTTTGTGCAGTGGGTGCTGGGGTTCTTGTCCAGATGTACACTCCTTTGCCAATGAAATATACAGGACACGGGGGTACCAAAAAAAGAGTATTCTCAAAGCAGCTTTCCAGAAATAAAAGGCAAATAAAATTCATTTGTAATGTAATAAGGCTTTGCAATACAAGTTTCACTGGTGGATCTAGGCAAGCACCAGCAAAACTTGTATTGCAAAGCCTTATTACAGTTTAGAAATGATTTTTATTTGCCTTTTAGTGCTGTAAAGCTGCTTTGAGAAGAAGTGCTCCTTTTTTTTGTACCCCGTGTCCTGTATTACATTGGCAAAGGAGTGTACATCGGGACAGGCATCCCAGCACCCAGAGGAAAGAGGCAGGTTTTTGGTTTGATTAGATTATTAGATTATTGAATATAATTTATTTGCATTATTTTGGATAATTATTTTTGGGATAATAAATTATTTCGTGTTTCAAACCTTCTCTAACTCCGTGTGTTTACTAGATTCTTGCTCGCACGGATTTCAGTGAGTTATTCCTACAGAATTCAGGCTTACTATATAAAACAACACATTTCCTTTCCAAAAAAATTTAAACGCTTTTAGACACAAAATCTTGAAAAAATTAGACCGCCAGGGAGGTTAAGATTGTTTTTTTTTTTTTTTAATAAGCAAATGCTCCCTAATCCTAAATAAAAGACAATCAGACCTTCAAGGGCCTGAGATATAAGACCATAGGAAAAGTAGAGAAGCAAGCTACAGAATCCATAAATACATGTCTGCTAGTGCCCCTGAGCAATAAAGACCCCCCGTCTTTGTTGAGAGGGGGGGGTAGTAAAATACTCTAGCGCATAACTCTAGTGAAGAATAGACCGTGGCCGCCTCCTGGAGAAGAGTGGGAAGATGTAAAATAAAGACATTTACTGGATTAATTAATCTACAACAAATCACATATCAAAAATCTCCGCTCTATAAATGATGCTCCAGAGTTCCACGTTACAATCAGGCCTCAAAGCGTTTTTTGTTTTTTATGTTCGGCAGATTTATCTTGGTGTCAGGTGAGGTTTTTGTTTGGTTTATTATATACTAGCTTTTGCCCACGGCTTTGCTCGCGTGTATTTTAGGATTTATTCTAATTGTTTAACCCCTTCACTGCTGAGGCATTTCACCACTGTATGCTGAGCTCATTTTTACCGCTTTCGCTCATGTTTAAACGCGATTTGAAGCTACATTTTAATAAATGACCCAGACATATTATATATCGTTCTTTCCGGCAGACTCCGCAGATTCATAATATATCATTTTTATACGTATACGTCACGTCCTGCCTAAATATTATAACAAAAAATACAATAAAAATTTAATTTTTAATCATCTGCAGTGTGTAAAGTGTTGTTTTTTTTCACATTTTATCACATGAGCGTTTGCAGTTATGTTTTCTATGGGGTGCGCTTGTACAAAAATTTGAAATGGGGACTTTTTACATTTTGTGGGGGGAATTACGTGATTTTTAGCAAACGCACCCAATAGAAAAAAATCATTAGTGCAGCATCATTGTTCACATTATAATTGAAATGTGAACAATATTGCTGCATTAGTAAAAACACACAAAAAAAACCTTTATTTTTTTTTTTTAAAAAAATGTATTATTTTTTTTATTTTTCTTACCCAACATGACTAGATACAAAGTATCATTCGAAAGGCCATGCTCAGGCCTTTCAAAAGACACCCTCCATTACCCCCTAGCTGCCACGGTTCTGGAGATATCGGTGTTCACAAGATCCCCATATCTCCACCAGGGGATTTCCTTGGGAAATTCCCTGGCAGCTAGGGGTTCCACGGCTATCTGACGTCATCACGCTATGCATGATGACCTCAGGCAGCGAGGGGAGACCCGGGGTGGAGCCGCCATCCAAGATAGCGGCCCCCACCGGAGCTAGGCTGCACTTCAGCGCCGCAAGGCGCTGCAGTGCAACCCGGCGCTTGAGGGGTTAAAGCCAGGCACCGCTTAAAAGGGGAGACTCTCCCCTTTTAAGCGGTGCCTGGCTTTTGGCGCTGCTCCTTTCCGATCGGGAGGGAGAGGGATCCGAACGGATCCCCCTCCCAGGCTATCTCCCAGCATTGCCGGGGGGTCGCCTGGAAATGACGTCATTGCGCCAAGTGCGATGACGTCATTTACGCCGGGAGGAGCTTGACTTCAGCGTCTGAGGATGCTGAAGTCAGAACGCCGCGGGACCCCGGACAGAGAGTTGAGTATCTCCGCCGGGGGTCCCGCAAAGCTGATGACGTGTGGGGCACGTCCTCAGCATGTAACGTGCATCAATGAGAACGTGCCCCACACGTCTTCAGCAGTGAAATGGTTAAAATAAACTTAAGGTTTTTTGGTAGAACCTTCCCCCCCCCCCCCCACTTGGGATTTTTGGAAAATTGTAAAACACTTGTTTTTTTATTTTTCAAGAAGAATGTAAGTGCCAAATTTCACACCTGTAACGTCTTTGGTTTTTGAAATATAGGTATACTGATAAAAGTATTCACATCCCTTTCCCACACCCCCCTTAACTGGATTTTCAGGAAAATGGTAAAACATATTTTTTTGCACGAAGATTGTAAATATCGACTTTCACACCTGTAACATCACTGGTTTTTGAAATCTAGGTATAGTGATAAAGGTATTCATCCCCCTTTTTACCCCCCCCCCACTGCATTTTTGGAAAATGGTAAAACACGTTTTTTATTTTCAAGATGAATCAAAATACCAATTTTCACGTCTGTAACATCTTCTGTTTTTGAGATATAGGTATTCTGTTGAAAAGTATTCACCCCCCTTTTTTCACCCACCACGTGGGATTCTTGGAAAATGGTAAAACATGTGTTTTTTATTTTTCAAGAAGATTGTAAGTGCAAGATTTCACACCTGTAACATATTTGGTTTTCGGAAATATAGGTATATTGATAAAAGTATTCAACCCCCCTTTTTTCCCCCTCCCACTGGATTTTTGGAAAATTATGAAATAGGTGTTTAGATTTGTCTTGAGAAACAAAACAAAATACCAATTTTCACATCTGTAACATCTTCTATTTTTGAGATGTAGGTATCCTGTTTTAAAGTACTCACCCCCCTTCCCCCCCCTACTTGGATTTTTGGAAAATGGTAAAACATGTGTTTCTTTATTTTCAAAAGATTGTAGTTACCAAACTTCACACCTGTAACATCTTGGTTTTTGAACGATAGATATACTGATAAAAGTATTCAGACCCCTGTCCCTCGACAACCCCCCCCCCCCCCTAATTTGGATCTGTGGAAAATGGCAAAACACATGTTTGGTTTTTTTTCACGAAGATTGTAAATACCAAATTTCACACCTGTAACCTCTTTGGCTTTTGAAATACAGGTATACTGATAAAAGTATTCAGCCCCCCCCCCCACTGAATTTTTGGAAAATGGTTAAATAGGTGTTTTTTTGTTTCTCAAGACGAATCTAAATACCAATTTTCACGTCTGTAACATCTTCTGTTTTTGAGATATATGTATCCTGTTTAAAAGTATTCAGCCCCCCCTTTTTTTTCACCCCCCCACTTGGATTTTTTGGAAAATGGTAAAACAAATGTTTTTTTTTTTTTTTTTGAAGAAAATTGTAAATACCAAATTTCACGTCTAACATCTTTTGTTTTTGAAATATAGGTATAATGATAAAAATATACAGACCCCTTTCCCCCCCCCCCCCCCCCCCCCAATTGGGTTTGTGGAAAATGGCAAAAAACATGTTTGGTTTTTTCACGAAGATTGTAAATACCAAATTTCACACCCGTAACATCTTCGGTTTTTGTAATCTAGGTATACTGATAAAAATATTTTATTCCCCCCCCCCCCACGGAATTGTCAGAACATGGTAAAATACGTGTTATTTGATTTTTCAAGACTAATCTAAAAAACAATTTTCAGAACTGTAACATTGTCTGTTTTTAAGATATAGGTATCCTGTTTAAAATATTTTAAATATTCAACCCCCTTTTTTTTACCCCAGTTGACTTTTTGAAAGAAACGGTAAAATACTTTCTTTTTGGATAAAAAAAAAATCTAAATACCGATTTTCACATCTGTAACATCTTCTGTTTTTGAGATATAGGTATTGTGTTTAAAATATTCAACCCCCTTAGGGGCGGAGTTTCCAAAAACCCTTCCTTAGTGGGTGCCCACATCATAAAAACAGTGCACCTTCAAAATTTCACGTTCCTAGGTTAAATGGTTTCAGCTGGGCGTTGGTGAGTCAGTCAGGACTTTCGCGTATATATAGATAGATAGATATAGAGATAGAGATAGAGAGAGAGAGAGAGAGAGATAGAGATAGATAGATATAGATATAGAGATAGATAGATATACAGTTGTGTTCAAAATTATTCAACCCCCACTGAAATTGAGTGTTTTGGCCAGTTTGACATTGATTTTAATCATTCAGTCATCTTGCTTACAATTAAATCAAAGAGGCACGTGTAGGTCAGACAAATATAACATAACATTTATAATGAAATAACCACAAATGTCTTTTCTGTGCTCACATCATTATCAGTTTTATTCAACCCCCAAGTGACATTCAATCTTAGTACTTAGTACAACATCCTTTTACAGTTATAACAGCTTTTAAACGTGAAGCATAGCTTGACACAAGTGTCTTGCAGCGATCTACGGGTATCTTCACCCATTCGTCATGGGCAAAAGCCTCCAGTTCAGTCACATTCTTAGGCTTGCGCACTGCAACTGCTTTCTTTAAGTCCCACCAGAGGTTCTCAATCGGATTTAAGTCAGGTGACTGCGATGGCCACTCCAAAATGTTCCAGCCTTTAATCTGCAACCATGCTCTAGTGGACTTGGAGGTATGCTTGGGATCATTGTCCTGTTGAAAGGTCCAACGTCTCCCAAGCCTCAGGTTTGTGACGGACTGCATCACATTGTCATCCAATATCTCCTGGTACTGAAGAGAATTCATGGTACCTTGCACACGCTGAAGCTTCCCTGTACCTGCAGAAGCAAAACAGCCCCAAAGCATGATTGACCCCCCGCCATGCTTCACAGTAGGCAAGGTGTTCTTTTCTTCATAGGCCTTGTTGTTCCTCCTCCAAACATAGCGTTGATCCATGGGCCCAAACAGTTCTAATTTTGTTTCATCAGTCCACAGAACACTATCCCAAAACTTCTGTGGTTTGTCCACATGACTTTTGGCATATTGCAGTCGACTCTTATTCTTTGGAGACAGCAAGGGGGTGCGCCTGGGAGTTCTGGCATGGAGGCCTTCATTACGCAGTGTGCGCCGTATTGTCTGAGCTGAAACTTCAGTACCCACATCTGACAAATCTTTTCTCAGTTCCTCAGCAGTCACACGGGGACTTTTCTCCACTCTACGCTTCAGGTAGCGCACAGCAGTCGAAGTCAGCATCTTCTTTCTGCCACGACCAGGTAGCGTTTCAACAGTGCCCTTTGCCTTGAATTTGCGAATGATGCTTCCTATGGTCTCTCTTGGTATGTTTAACATCTTTGCAATCTTCTTATAGCCATTGCCCTTCCTGTGAAGAGTAATCACCTCTTCTCTTGTCTTACTGGACCATTCTCTTGACTTCACCATGTTTGTAATCACACCAGTAAATGTCTAGAAGGAGCTGAGTATCACAGTCATTTTAAAGCTGCCTAATTGGTGCTTATTATGCTTTATTGCTGCTCCGTGACATCCACAGGTGTTTTCAATACCTGATTGAAAACACTTGAATGAACCTCTGTTCTTCAGAGTGGTAGTCTTTAAGGGGTTGAATAATTGTGTCAATGAAGAATTCACAAAAGAAACATTTACTACTGTATTACAAAACCAATTGATGTCATTTTAGTTGCATATGGTTCTTTAAAAAGTCCTTGTAGGATTTCATTCTGAATACAATTACAAATGTACACTAAATTCCCTAAAACCCTTTACAGCATTGGGGGTTGAATAATTTTGAACACAACTGTAGATCCTGTTTAAATAGTTTTTTTTTTTATCTTATTATAATGTATTTCTACGTGTATCTCTAACTCTGCATCGCTGTCCCTTTAAATGAAGCGTCTGGTTGTGTTACGTTGTGCTGATGGGTTTTTAGACATCACAATGTATAAATTTGGGGATCCGGCCCCCCCCCCCCTCCGTGCTGGTTTCCCTGGCTGGGGTTGCGCCGTGTGGGCGTTTTGGACATGCCTCTGTGTCATTGCACGTTGCGTGCCATTCTCTGTACATTGCACCGATATTCTGGATCTGGAGGAATTTGAGGACCCTTGTGCCCGCTTCCCCCTCGCTGTCCTTTCAGTGAGGCGGCGCGTCTCCTCTGTCTCTCCGTTCACCGTGACAGCGCCTGGTAATAGACGTCCTTAACCTTATTTATGGCGCGATCAGGTGGAAATAGACTTTGGCTCTTCCTGGGTTTCGGATCGCTTTAATCCAGCGGGGAGCCGTAAAGCGCTGCTCGTTAGAACATAATGCCTGCGGCTCCCGCCCCGATTACTCTTTTATGCTGGGGAAGCAGCGGCGAGAAGCGCCTCGAACACGTCTTCCCGCGACTGGGAAAAGGAGAGGGCTAGCGGAAACGCTGTATGTCAGAAAACTGGCGTTTTACGTGTTTTTTGGCGTCTGTTACTTTTTTTTATTATTTTGCACTGAACTTTCACTTCTTAAATTTATGGGAATTTATATATAATAAAAATAATACGGGGGGGGCACAGTTAAGGTCACTTCCCCCCCCCCTCTTTAAATTGTTCTATTTTTTTTTTTTTTTTTATATTGAGGCAATGTAAAATGAATTGGACACTTGAGTGGTGCTCTGTATAAAAAAATATAATGTGCACCAGAAAACGGTGTGCGGGACCCTCAGTCCAGGGTCGAAGCGGCACACTGTCGAATAGAAAATGACACCATATATACATAAAAAAATAAACACTTAGCTTTTTAATAGCAGCGAACGGCTCCTTTAATTAAGTTTTTGCGTTTCCATTGAGTTCCCAATTCTTGGCTCCAGCCTCAGCGCAGACTCTGACAGCCGGAAAACCATTGGTTCTGGTTGCATCTTCATTCTTCAGATCTGATGAATGGAACCACTGTGCATGTGGAGACCTGCAGCACCTCGGCTGCTCCCTGATGGCTGCAGCACAGAGTTGTCAGGAATGTGCTGTGCTGTAGCCAAAGCTTTGGCTGCTGCTAGAACGCGGTTTATTTTTGGCCATGGAGGCTTCCGTACGATGCCGGTTAAATAGAAACGTGGCCAGAGTTGAGTCTCCCAGTACCATTCATTGGGAGAGGTCAGTGCCCCTGGTGAGAAATGTCTCTCCGCTGGGTGAAGGTCTAGAACTGTAAGGTCGGGGAGGGAAAGGGATAATGTCAGCTCCTCCTGCAGGACGATTACTTGATGTCCTCACTTGTTATGTTTTTTGTTATTCTTGTCTGGTGGTAGAATTATCTGGAGGACATTACAATGATCCAGTGTATTTAGAGGAAATACTCGCGTGTTTTGACTTCTGAAGGAAATCCATCCTCAAGTGTGATCGCCCTGTGTCTGAAGTGTATAGATCCTGCGCTGGTAATTTTTCTCTTTCCCCTCAGGCGATTCCTCGAATCATGGTCCAGTCGGCGAGCGTTGATGAAAGTGCTTTAAAGGTCAAACTGGTAAGTGCATTATAGTGTGTGGATCCAGACTGGGAGGGACTGCGGGGTCCACGTCTGATCTCCTGCATTAGAGATGTTTTCACTCAGCCTTAAAAAGTGACACCAGGATAATGACAATAATGAGAATGTCACCTACATTAGAAATCAAGGGCGACCTCTGTAAATTCATCTTCTCCGGTTTCATTAACGGTACGTGAACCGTCTGCCATGGTTTTGGTTTCATCACTACGAGACACGTTACAGAATCACATTGGGGCAGGAGAGCCAGAGGTGGTAGCGTTCATCGGCTGCACGTAACATTTGCCTACTAGTCAACCAAAGCATTGACCTGTTCCTTTTTTTTATTTTTATTCTGGTGTTCACCAAGGTCTTCAGAAGTTATGATCCTTTCCAACCTGTTGTTGAAAAGTAATCTAAGGCTGGGCTGTCAAACTCCCGGAACCCACACTTTGAGGCCTAAAATTCTCTGAATTCTTCCAATGTAACAGATTACCAGGGAAGCTTGGGAGATGTAGTTCAGAAACATCTGTGGGGACAGAGTTTGACAGCCCTGATTTGAGGGGTTCTAGACTAAACAATCTTCTTTGCATCGAAGGAATGGTGGTTTAACATCAAACTTCCTGTTCCTGGAACTACGGTGGATCAGAGACGTTGAATACACAAGTAGAAGCCACTGAAGACATTTTCCACCATAGTTTCTGTTGAAGTTGTATAGCTTAAACTTCACTGTAGTTTCCACTGGTGTTTCAGTTGAAGTTGTCTAGTTTTTGTTGTTTCCACGGTTTGTATTGAAATTAGAGTGAACTCCGAAGTATATTCCCTGGTGTAATGAACAACGGCGGAACATGCAGAATGGACAATAGCCACGTGTTACTCATGCTACGGAAGAATAACAATACTGTTGACTGCCATTGTTTAAAGTATTGTCGCCTGCCGGTGTTGAATTTTTTCGGATAGTCGACATTCACCGTAGTTTAGACAATGGGGATTTTTTTTTTTTTTTTTTTTTTTTTTACAACTATTTTGCAACATCAGTGAACGTAGGCAGCCGGTGAATCACACCTTAACTTTGTCATAAGAACTTCAGCCCAGAAATTGATCCTTAAACAACCAGTGGTGGCTAGAGGATGGAGACCATTCAACTGAAAACCCATATGTAGACATTCCTGCCCCATTCCATTCGTTTGGTGGGTCAACACAGCTGTCTCATGTCACCTGCTTTAGGCTCATGTCATAGTTTTACCGTTAATGACAGGGCTGCCATCTGGGGGGGGGGGTTGACAGCCTATCATATTTTCAGGGGTTCAGTGACTCCAGGAGACCCCAAACCTAATGCAGTTTGTCTTGGTGCCACAGATGGAAGGGCCCCTCCATGCCACCCAGGACAGTCCCACAGATCTGAAGGCCAACCAAGAATGCCCACCAGTATACCAGGAAATTTCCAAGTGGGCCAAGGAAACTGGGTCCGATCAGAGCACTTTGACTCATCACTGAGTCGTCGCTTGGGGAGCGATTAGCATGGTCTGCACTAGGCAGCGTTTCCTACTGGACCACCGGGAATACTTCTTAGCCCCATGCCGGACAAGGATGGATTTAGCCAGTTCCCTGTAAAATAAGGAAAGCAGAAGAGGAGGCAATTTTTTATTTTTTTTAATCCGTTCTAATGAAATGGGCCCCTGAAGGAAGGGGGGCCCAAGCAGTGGTTCTGTAAGGGGCCACGATAATTCTGATGGCAGCCCTGGTAGATGAATATTTGGTGAAATTCTGTCATAATTGGCTTTGTGAGCATGGCAGATCAACAAAGATGCTTTTTCGGTGTGTCCCTTGCCAACGAGTGGCCGGGTCCCTAGTCAGCCGTCGAGTTGTTTGTATTGGTCTCCCTGCAGGGTTCCTAATAGTGATGCTGCCAGTAGACCTGTACCCATCACATTCAGCATCCCTTACCTCTGTTATCACCGCTGGTTCAAAAAAAGGCTAAAAACCAGCAATTTGAGCAATTTCTCGCTACATGGGGAGGTAAGGGGGCGGTAGTGTGACGCCATATTGAAACTCTGTCTCCTTGGGCCACTATTCTTTATTCCTGGGCGCAGTGTATAGCGGGAAATGGTGTGTATGTACGATGTGCTTGCGTCATACAGCCGTGCCCATCAGGAGCCGCGTCGTTGCAGTCCTGTGCGCCCTGACGAAATCCAAGGTCTTTAATTAAGTTTTAAGCTCCTAACGATTGGATTTGCAGGTCAGGTCGGAAAGATCCCTCTTGCGCCCGTCCGTATAAGTCTATCGGCTGACAGGCCGTATTGATCGCTGCGCTTTAGTACATGTTACCTCTGGGGAAAATAGATGTGAGAAATGATCTGTTTAATCTCAGAAACTGACGTTAAATTCTTCACCTGCGCATTGACAGGGACCCGGGAATGTGAAGGGTAAGCAGGGGATGAAAATTTGGAAATGAAAAATAAATCTTAAGCAGTCAGACGAGGAAAAAAATAAATAAATCCATGATTTATCCAAACCCTTAAGTGCAGCCAAAGAAGCGTAAGAGACGTGTATATATCACCGCAGCCTTCCACCGGCCATAAATCCAACAGCCTGAGCAGCACCGGCTGGCCCTGTCACATAAATCACCTCTCAAATAAATACCAGGGAGGGGGGGGGGAGCATTTCTCGAGCAAAATGTCCTTTCCCAAAATGTGATCTTTATTTTTTTTTATTTTTTACCCAGCTCTGGCGCAATGTGAAAGTAAAAAAAAATAAAAAAAAATAACCCATTAAAATCCAAGGGAAACATTGGGTCCCACTCGATAGGCAAGGAGCGTGGCTTCAGACTTTTTTTTTCCCCATTTGTATTTGCATTAAATAAAGTCACATCCAGCCTTTACTTAATACAATTATTGTGTTAAAAAACCCTGGAAATTCTGGAAAACAAGTAAATCCCGCCCCCTTTTTTTTTCTTGGTGATACGAAGTTACAGGAATCTTTAACAACCACACCCTCATACACGTCTGTATGTTTTCATAATATATAAAATATATAATTTCTTTAAAAAAAATATATATACCTTTTTTTTTTTCTGTGTATATTGCCATTTGTGCTTCTTTTGTGAATGGTTTCTAATTGAAAACAACTTTGAATTATTTTTTTAACGCTTTTTATACTTTTCTAACCCTCTTTTGTTGGAAAGTGGCAGTCTGGCCCCCCCCCCAGTCATCACACAGATAATGGATTTTGTCGGGACGCTTTCCTTGGCAGCGTTTTTAATTTTTGAAGATGGTAGATCAATAAAAATCAGAAGTTGATGATTTTTTATTTTCCTTTTAATAAGGGTAATAAACCCACAAAAAAGATTTTAAACCACAGTTAGAAGGCTTAAAGGGACACTCTAATCAAAAATCCCCCCCCCCCCTGTTATTTTATATTAAAATATACCTAGTCACTCAATAACTAGGTAGGGATTTTTTTTTTTCTACTGTAATACTTACCCTAAAATCCACTTGTTTCCAACGACATCATTTTTTTTTTTTTATTATTTATACTCCCCTCCCTCCTCTTCTGCTCCCGTCCTTCTAAATCTGTAACTTGGCTAATGGTTTACGTGAGAAGCGCGCATGCGCGCCTCTCACGTAAGCCAGCCAATCGGCAGGCTTCCTCCTCCTCTTCTTCTTGGATTAGTGTTACGCGCAACACTAATCCCAGCCGCAGACTATGCTGGCGGCTCGCTCCCGCCAGCTGCTGCGGCGAGTTGGAGACGTCATCTCGCTGAAAGCGTCTCCTACTCGGCAATAGTCGGCAGAAGCGGGAAATATGAATCCCGCTCTGCTGACTGACAGCTGGGAGGGAGGAGTAAAGTCCTCCGCGTCTCGCAGTTGTTTTCAGCCGATCGGTTGAGCGGACGGAGGGGGGAAAGACAAGGGCATACTCAGGGCATCATGACCACCTAAAAAAGCTTAGGTGGTCATGTTGCCTAGAGTATCCCTTTAAGGCACTGCTTCCATTAAATCCTGGATTAAATGCTACATGTAAGTAAGGCCTCTCCTGTGACTTGTACCCTAATCAGCGGGCACATGGTGTAATTTATGGGATTTCATGTGCAACATCAGAAAACTGTACAGTAGTGGGAAAAAAGTGCAATATAGGTTCAGTAATTTATTGGAAATATTCGGGACCAGAAGTGATTAGGATTTGGGATTTTTGAGGGTATTGGAATATTTATGAGTAGAGATGTCCAGACAGGTAGTGAGGGGCGGCGTTGGTGAGGACAGGTAGTGAGGGGCGGCGTTGGTGAGGACAGGTAGTGAGGGGCGGCGTTGGTGAGGACAGGTAGTGAGGGGCGGCGTTGGTGAGGACAGGTAGTGAGGGGCGGCGTTGGTGAGGACAGGTAGTGAGGGGCGGCGTTGGTGAGGACAGGTAGTGAGGGGCGGCGTTGGTGAGGGTTTTGTAGGTCAGGGTGAGTAGTTTGAATTTGATTCTGCTGTGGATGGGGAGCCAGTGTAGGGATTCACAGAGGAGCGGCAGAGAGAGCGCGACGTGTGAGATAGGAAGGCCAGTCAGGAAGCTGTTGCAGTAGTCCAGGTGGGAGATAACGAGAGAGTGGATAGATTGCTTGGTGGTGTTAGCAGTCAGAAATGGAGGAATTTTGGCGTTTATTGCAGAGGGGATTGTGGCAAGATGAGAGTGATTGGATGTAAGGGCTGAAGGAAAGACTGGAGTCAACAGTCACTCCGAGGCAGCGGGCTTGGGCTTTAGCAGCCTAGACGTCGTTCCTTCCACAGGTTGTGCGTGATCAAATCAGGGTTACATATTGGCCGATCTTGAATAACGCACGGCTTTGATCGGTGGCCAAATGACAACGATCGTGACATCCCTAATGAGATATCTTGGTGATGGGACCCAAGTGTATACATGAAATCCATTTAGGTTTAATACACACCTTTTACGCACAGACTGAAGGCATTTTATCCAGGATTTATAATCCTTTTCTCCCCTGTCACATGAGGTCAGGGGTGGGATTTTTATTTTAGGTGCTCCTTATTCCAGAATTCTGGATACTGGATTCTTAACTGATACGTGTTGAGTATTAATACAACATATCTCCTTTGCTCACATTAGGCTGTTGTATGAAAAATGATTGGTTTATCAATGCTTTTGTGTTTCATCAGGTTGCTCAGGACGAATTTGTCAATGTTAGACAACCGGTGATTGCCCGTTCACCCAACCAAGACAAACGAAGCGAAAGGACGCCCACAGTGCCTTCTCAACAAAAGGTGTGTGAGTCACCTGGACAGGAGACCCAAGAAGGCCCTCAAAGTCCCATCAGTGAGGCTTCAAGTGGGTATTTCTCACACAGCGTCTCCACAGCTACATTATCCGACGCTTTAAGTGGAGGTTATGAGGCCCCCAACCTTCAGTCTCCAAGTCCAACAGCCGTAGCAAACGATGCTAGCGCATCCACCTTTCCTGCAGTTCCAGGGTCTTCAGCTACTGGTCCAGCCTTAAAACCCGAAACTCGCCCAGAGGAAGAGCCTTCTGAGACCAGACCCATTACAGAAGGGTTGAAAACAGAGCCAATGAGGAGCGAGATCGACCACAAGGAACATGAAGAATTCGAGTTTGGTTGTAGTACTGGAATTCTTAAGTTTCATTCTTTAGAAGAAAGCTCTGATCACCATAAAAAGCAGGAGAATGTCCCTTTATCAAGCAACACCGAAAACAATCCAATGGAGACCTCCTCTGGAAATGAATTTTCTCCTGAAAAATTACAAGTTCCTTCAGTGACAGAGCCACCACAAGCAGTGACCCAAGAGGTCAGCAGAGATGTCCCTGTGATCCTGACTAAACCACTGCTGATGCCGGACCTGCTCCATCAGACCAAAGCTGTGGTTTCCCCTTTCAAAATACAGAAAGTAAGGACGTCGGAGCTGAAATCTTTCATGCAGATGCTTCCGGATGATTCTGTAGACACGTCCACTGTTGTGTTGAAAGGAAGCAGAGAAGGGATGAATGACGCGCTGGAGAACATGGACGAAAAACAAGAATTGGGATTAGACTCCGGAGAGGCACAGGTAGTTCCAGACTGGTTAAAAGAAGGGGAATATGTAACGGTCGGCACAAATAAGACTGGCATTGTGAAATATGTAGGACCAGCGGACTTCCAGGATGGCGTCTGGGTTGGGGTGGAACTTGATTTGCCCGCAGGTGAGAATGCCTTCTAGACTATTGTTCTGGAGTAAATTACAGATGTTCTTCCCCTTTCACATCTTTCTCTATTTTGTCCTCGAGTCTCTTATCTATGTCCTTTTCCCACCTACGATTTGATCTGATCATGTCTCGAACAATTGTCTTCCGTAACAAGGGTGGCTCTTCTTGCTATTCACCCTCTGACCCCAGATGTCTTCATTTTTCCCTAACTCATACTAAGAGACACAAGCAAGAGTGTGGAAAATCTAACAACTAGACTCAACTCTACACCTTTCTTGGTTCTCTTGACTTAGTCTAGAAAAATACAGATAGTTGGCCAGTTTTTCAGCAACGTTTATTACCTTAATGTTGTCCTATTGACCTTCAACACAAATAATTGTGTACAAGCCTTTTTGCATTGAAAACCATTAAGAAAACAGTTTAGCCAAAAAAGTTCCGTTTTTATATGGCAATATTGAGGCTTCTGCTGTTGATTAATGAAAATTCTCACGGCGTTATGTCGATTATCCTGTATGACTGCAAAGGAGCTGGAAAGAGCAGCTTTCACCCTTAAGAGGTCCAGCATACTTTACTTTGGCCACACCAGGGATTTGTCAGAATACCGGGAGAGCTGTGGGGTCAGTTGCTGCTGTACAGGGATAAGATTCAGGGGGTTATAATGAGTGTAAATCCCTGTACAGTACAGATGCAAGGTGTTACTGTAATTGCCATACACAGGCATTATGCAGCACATACAGATACAAGGTGTTGCTGTAATTGCCATACACAGGCATTATGCAGCACATACAGTTACAAGGTGTTGCTGTAATTACCATACACAGGCATTATGCAGCACCTACAGATACAAGGTGTTGCTGTAATTGCCATACACGGGCATTATGCAACACCTACAGATACAAGGTGTTACTGTAATTGCCATACACAGGCATTATGCAGCACCTACAGATACAAGGTGTTGATGTAATTGCCATACACAGGCATTATGCGAGCTAAGGGACGCCATCTAGAGTTCAGAACCTTTCATCCCAGTGATATTTTTGTAAGGGATAAATATGGAAAAGTGCATACATTTTAATATATCTTATTCTTTTAACCATCTCAGAATAATAATCTGTTTGCAGAATTGTGTCTAACATATAAGTGTTGCCTATTCCAACCCTAAAAATGCATGGTCTCGAACCGAACTAACCTTCTAATCACTGCAATTCTGCTGGTTTAATTCCCCATTCTTTGTTGTCAGGCGCTGCAGAGATTGTTGGTGCTGTATAAATGAGCCATTCTAATATCCCCCCCCCCATACAAATCAAATGGTAGTGAAAGGGTTTATGTAGGAGAAACTAGGCTAGCTCTCTGATAGGGATGCACCGATACCGATACTAGTATCGGTGCCGATATTGCCGTTTGCACGAGTACTTGTTACTCGTGCAAACGGCCCGATACATCCCGCCGATACCGGAAGCCGGCGCTGGGCCGGCTTGCCGGTATCCGCTTGGCTGGGGAAGCTGGCCGCGTGCATGAAAAGCACGCGGCCAGCGTTCCCCTCCGGCGCGCCGTGATACTCACCCATCCTGAAGGTCCGGTCGCTGGGCAGTGATGCGTTCCCGCGGCCACTGGGCGCTCCTGTGACTCGGCTGGAGGCCGCGTCACAGATGCGCCCGGCGGCCACGTGATCGCATCACTGCCCAGCGACCGGACCTTCAGGATGCGTGAGTATCGCGGCGCGCCGGAGGGGGAACGCTGGCCGCGTGCTTTACATGCACACGGCCAGCTTCCCCAGCGTTCAAGCTGGGGGCCAATCCATGAGACCTGGGGGCCAATCCATGAGACCTGGGGGCCATATCCATGAGACCTGGGGGCCATATCCATGAGACCTGGGGGCCATATCCATGAGACCTGGGGGCCATATCCATGAGACCTGGGGGCCATATCCATGAGACCTGGGGGCCATATCCATGAGACCTGGGGGCAATCTCATATAAATTTTTATATGAGGTCTGTTCCTATTGGAAAGCGTCACATGACATTAAATAAAAGTATCGGTACTCGGTATCGGTGAGTACTTTTAACCACTTCGATGCTGAGGACGCGCTCAGCGCGTCCTCAGCATTCCCGCTGGTATGCGGAGGACGCACTGAGCGCGTCCTCCCATTGGGGTCAGCGTTCGGCCGGGTTCCGGCCGATCGCTGGCCCCCCCGGTGCGGGCTGACATCCTCGATGTCAGCCGCGCATCCGGGACCGCAGCCGCCGGAATTAGGTGTCATCGCGGCAGCGCGATGACACCTAATTCAGGCGCCCCCCCCCGCATGTGCGGAGGAGGCGCCTGAAAGGGAGGGGGGGAGGTCCTTCGGACCTCTCTCCCTCCCGATCGGCGGCTCTGCGGGGGTTAACCCAGGCATCATTTGGAAGGGCACAGCCTGCCCTTCCAAATGGTGCCTGGCATTAACCCCTGGGGAGCTGGATCGCGAATCGGCGCTGAAAAGCGCCGGTTCGCGATCCTTTCCCGGAGCTGGCCGACATCTTGGATGTCGGCCAAGCCTCCGGGAACTCCCCCTGAGGACTGGCGTCATCGTGCGTAGCACGATGACGCCAGTCCTGGACTTAACCCCTAACTGCCACCAACTGTGGAGATAGGGAGTTCATTGGAACTCCCTATCTCCCGATCCGTGGCAGTTAGGGGTTAATGTTTGGTATGGTTGGATCGGCCAGAGCATGGCCGTTCCAACGATACCAAACACTACTGTGAAAAATGTTGTAAAAAAAAAAAAAAAATGAAAAATAAAATTATATTTTTTAAAAAAAATATATAAAAAAAAAATAAACACTTTTTTTTCTTTTGTTAATGCAGCAATATTGTTCCCATTTCAATTATAATGTGAACAATGATGCTGCACTAACGATTTTTGTATTTCGGTGCGTTTGTTAAAAATAGTGTAATTTTCCCCAAAAAAAAATGTAACGAGACCCCATCTCTAATTTTTTTAACAAGCGCACCCCATACAAAATATAACCGCAATTGCTCGCATGTTAAAATGTGAAAAAGAACACTTTACACGTTGTAAATTATTGAAAATACATATTTTATTGCATTTTTTGTTATAATATACAGACAGGTCATAACGTATACATATAATAATGACATATTATGAATCTACCGAGTCTGACGGAAAGAACGATATATAATATGTCTGGGTCATATACTAAAATAAGCCTTCAAAACGCGTTTAAACATGATGAGCGAAACCAGTAAAAATGACCTCAGCACAGGGGCGGGAAAAGCCTCAGCAGCGAAAGGGTTAAAAAGTATCGGTACTCGTACTCGGTCTTAAAAAAGTGGTATCGGTGCATCCCTACTCTCTGAAGCTGCTCCTTGCCCACATTTCACGGTTTCCCTCCACTGGAACTCCAGGAATGCAGTTGCACACATTATGTGTACATGTTTGTACTTGTGTATATGGGAGTATATATTTGGAGTGCTTTCGTTTATTCAGGGTTTAGAGATAAAGACCCCCAAAATGTTACAGGTCGAGTGAATGTTAACCGTTTTCTTGTCATTTTAAGCGAATGCAGGTTAAGATGGTTATTATAAAACTGTTTCTGAAACCGATGAGATTTCCAGCGTCTTGCCTGGTTGCACCTGTCTTTATAGACGGTTTATAGCCCCCTGTGCGCCAATAAAGACTCTCTGCATTTCCACAGGAACACAACACATTTATGACGGCAAACAATAACTCGGATTGTGGAAGAGATTTCCTAATTTTCCTTTGTGTTTTTATTCTTAGGTAAAAATGATGGCTCGGTCGGTGGCAAGCAGTATTTCAAATGTAACCCGGGCTACGGAGTCTTGGTGAGGCCAAACAAAGTTAAGAAAGCCACCGGAACAGTGCGCAGGCGGAGCACGGGGTTACGCCTACAGGGAGGGGCTGCTAGCGAGAACAGAAAAAGCGGGAACTTAACGGGCTCGGCCGGAAACCTGACAGCATTGACGGCTCTGGCGAAGCACGAGAAAGCTCCGAGCCTGAAGGCAGAAGACAAAAGCCAGAAGAGAACAGAAAACAGAAAATCGTGGGCCAATTAAAAGTGACCCCGGGCACCCACTAATATATTCTGACATGTTTTCGGGGTTCTTGTAAAGCACTGCAAGGTCTTTGTACACAATTAATTCCACGAGTATGGTTCTTACATGTGATACTGACCACTAGCCCCGCTTCGCGTCTCCTTCCTGCGCTGATGACAGGGCAGAGCGTCTGTTTGAAAGGTGCAGGAATCGGAAGTGAGATGCTGACGCTTTCCGAGTAACATTCCCATGGCCAAGGCTCCAAAAAAAAAAATGTTTGGAGGTCTGGCAAAGATTTTGCAGATCTAATCGGGGCTGCTTTTTAAAAACCACTAACGTAAAGGTCTTGCGTCCTTTCCCCCAGGCATATGCTATGTGTTGTGTATATAGGTATATGTATATTCATGTATGTGTGCAATATAAAAACCTTTTAATATATATGTACATACATACATGTACATAACAAGGGATGCCCGTACGATTTGGCAAACCCTGCGGCCTCTGTTCTATGAAGGAACTCTTAAACGGTTGGATTTATGGAAACTTGGACAATCTTTTTAACGGTTTACCTGTGGATCAGTCTGGGACGACCACTCCTATGCACACAGGATTATCATTCCCATACAACCCTCTGAATACCTGGCAAACTGCTGCCTGTAAAACACTGACCTATTCCATTTTTTTGCACATCCACAGGCTTCAATAGGAGGGTAGGATCCCCCTGCTGACACCAATATTTCACACTATAATCATGTTTTATTTACTTTAAATTTACACTTTTTTAAAAAAAAAAAATATATATATTTTTTGTGCCCTTACCTTTGCGATGGAACCAGAATACTCTCCCTCTGTCCCGATTTATATGTGGTTATTCACAGCTATAGGTCTCTTTCCTTTTGGTGGAAGTCTATTATGTATTTATAAAATACAAGGACGGGTTACAGCAGGTTTTTAAATGTAGATGACTGCTTTTATGGTGCAGGATTGCAGTTTACAACTGCTCGACTGGTTTTGGGAGAAAAATCGTCCATCTGTATGACGCAGACTTTTTATTATTAGCTCAATGGCTAGTATAAGCGCCAGACCCGGCTTCAGATCAACTGCACCTGCTTTGTCTGGATTATCTGCCTTTTTTCCTGCGTTACTGTAAATGGAACCGGGTCCAGACGCACATTCAGGTATTGTAATATCTGTATCATCCTCATCTTGCGCTGGACCAAGGGACCATAGAGTCCTAGCTCATAGTTGCCCCTTTTCATCTTACCTTTTCATCACTGGAATCAGTGCTTTTTCACTTGGATATTTAGGTTATTATTTTTTTGTTTTTTGCCCTGCGGTCAATCACCGAAATCTGTATTTTGCATTAAAACAGTGTGAAAACGATCCTTAGTGCGTATTCTGTGTTGTATCGGGCACATATTCCCACTGTGTGATTGTACGGCAGTCAAATCCATATTATGGAACAAATCTGAACCCCATTGCCGTCCTTTTTACTTGGCAAAACATTTACCTACAGGCCACCAAACGGCTGCAGCGATTTGCGATGGTGGTGCAGGTCACTCATCGGCAAATTATGTGTTGAGAGACGGATAGTGTGTGGGGACGCTCTATCTTTTGTTCGGGTTTTGTTTTAGTAAATGTTCATTAACGTATCATGACGATTGGTTAGTTAATCTTTTAAACCGCACAAGACCAGACCCTCACCATTTTCTTTCACTGGAGCGGACATTCCTTTTTATTTTACTAACTGCAACAGTGTGTGGGGTTTTGTGTCACAAACTGTACATGACCTGTAGCAGGAATCGTGTTCTTCTCCAAGTCTTTAAGGGCTAAAAGTCCCTTTTTGGACCTTGCTTGTTGACTCTTCGTGCTTCTTTGTAAACAAAAATGTTCTTTCGACTGATTCATATATCATACATTACACAATATCCAGTAAGCTGAACAAGCGCACAAAGATGACAAATTCTAGCATCGTGATATAATGCCGTTTATTTGAATCTTATGGGTTTCAGCAGGGTGGCAGCCATTTTTATCCTAGTTGGGGATGACCTCTCCAGGGCTGAAAGCTTTAAAATCTGCACACGTCGTTTCAGGACTGGAGCATGTTTTGGTGACGTGTGTGGCTTCCAGTACTGTATCAAGGAGAAGCCCAGTGCCTTGTCCCTAAGGTTGGCATATGCACCAAACCTGCCAAGGAAGAAACCAATAGGGCTTCCAAAAGTCTACCAGCTTCACCACCACGTGCCTTTTTAACACGGCCAGGGCCTTGGGGGTCGGAGTTTGCCACACTCTTTACTATTTGAATATCTTCACTCGGACATGCAAAGTTTTGTGTTCCTTGACTTCGAGCTTATATTATTGCACAAGAAGATGTAGAAACTTTGTTTTGCACAAAAAACACGTGTTATGATCCTTGGGGAAGGGCCCTGTGCAAGAGCGTCTATTTACTAGCTAATGATGCAACAAAAAATTGCAAAAAACTCAGCCCAAAGCCATACCCTGTTAGTGATATATATTTCTATGACACCGCATCTCATAATCACTGGATGTTAGGGATTGTCCCTTTGCTGCCCCCCACCCATGGTGTTGACCAGCACAGTCAAGGGTTGGTGGATCCGTATTAAATACTGGAAGAGAAACTATTGGCTGTTGTATTTATTTAGAAACGTAGGAGTTTTTTCGTTCCCATGTCCCTCAGTATCACATGGTCTCTTTTTCCCCATATGGTCTTTGGTAAGCCTTTCACTTAACAGTTATTGAGAGGGCCTCAGAATACACCATGTGACTTTGTACCAGTCTGTCAAAGTATCGGTGTCGGTACGTCGCCCAACGCGTTTCATTGGAGCTTTTGCATTTATAAAATTTAGCCCACACTCCCCTCTAGCTGAACATTCCTATTTATTTTATATCCATGTACAGGGTGGACGTGACAAACTGTTAGGCAAGTTATATGGTTTCTCTAAAGGCTACTTGTGCTCATGTGACACTATGAATCTAAGATGGTTGAACACAGAACGCGCTCTACAGGGGAATGCTGGTTGTGACTATCGGTTCTTCTGGGATTAATTTGTGCCGGTATGTTCACATTAGGCTTTGTGGTTCATTTGTTGTGGTTATTTATTGTTTGGGTTGTGGGGGGTGGGTGGTCAATGACCACGCCATTTGGTTTTTGAAGTCTTTATGGTTCACATGTTATTTTTCGGCCATTCTGCCATGTTTTCTATATATATGTTTCCTAGTTGAAGTTGTGAGCAGCACAGATAGGTAGACATGGTGGAAGGTGGGTAATAGATTATTCCTTGGTTTAGGGATCGTTTAGCCTTTTTACTTGTCAATGTTTCTAGTAAATTGTAGTTTGCTGTTAAGTCACAGTCGGCTGTCCTTCACTGTTCATGTTTTCACTTCATGTTTTGTTTTCCATTCATTGTATATTTGTGTTGTATGCACCACAGGTTAAATGGGGGGGGGGGGTCCCGGCTTCCTTGAGTTTACCTGGTTTTCCTCTTCACCAATTTGTTTCATTTAGCTTTTTCAACCACATGTTGCTCCATGGCTGTCCTGTCCTCAACTGTCTCTACAAACGTCAGTTCTAGATTCAGTGTCTACAGATAACGCATCACTGCCTTTCTTTCCATCAGCTATAAGCTTTAATGCCTTCTGATCACGTGATTTCATGTTCTTCGTTTTTGTTGCTAAACTTATGATTTAGCCGTTGAGGAACAGCAATGGGCACCTGCTCGAATCATGTTTTAAAGCCAATTTATATACATAAATGTTATGGGTTTAATGGGAGGAGCAGTGGATCATCCTGTGTCTGAGATCCTCATTCTGTTTGGTTTTTGCTGTGTGGCTAAATGAATATTTGAGATTACGTGTTTTTTTTTTTTTTTTTTGTTACATGTGATGGTTATTCCAAAGTCTGTTCATTGAATTCTTACTGGAAAACTGGCTTATAAAGCTATGGCAAGTGAAGAATGTGATTTGGTGAACTGGTATTTCTTGTACGTTGATGTGAAGTTTATCATTTAAATAGACTTAATATCAACTCTCCTCCTTCCCATTATCAAACAAGATTCCCCTTTCAGACTCTCACAATTTAGTGGGAAGTGAGATTATTATTACGAGGTTATCGCTGGCCTCCTACGAGCCCCATGTATCCCACTCTGCAAAAATGGAAAAGCCTATCTGTGATTGGCATTTTCAGTAAAACCTGAATCCGAATTGCTGTGATAAAACCTCTATCCGTCACTCGTCAGGATTTTAAGGGATTTTATTAGGTTTTTAGGAAAGTCAAAGCATCTGATGTGAAATGCGATGGGTCACTTTTCTCAAACGATACTTCTTGATGGACTATATTTAGCAGTCACTTCGTAATCGGGTTGTTCTGATTAAATTCCTAGGTTTGGGACTCCATCACGACGTTTTCTGGGATTCGGAGATCGGCTTTTACAGTTCAGGACCTGCTGAGCAGCGACACTTCCAGTTGGAGTCCAGCAGGCGCGGCAGTGACTTGCAATGTTTTCCCTGTCTGCTCGCAAGTCAGAGGAGGCAGGGAAGATGCTCCGAGTCTCTGGTTTTGCATTCACTCAGTCTTGCTTGCCAAATGAGGCGCGAGCAGGCATGGGAGGCGCGAGCAGGCACAGGAGACACCATGCATCAATGCAGAGGTAACGAGACTCTGACGACAGAGCTGTCAGTACAGACACGCGGTATCGGCTCTTGAATAGGTATTGGCCAAACCCACATACCGCACAAATCTGATAGGCAGCTCGAATATACCAGTCGGGACATCCTTACCTCTATAATTTATAGGGTTTTTCCCCCGCTTCATGGCAGATATCAAGGTCTACCCTGACAATAAATGGTATTTTCCGAACCCTTTATGTAACCTTGACATTCGTGCGTCACGGAGTGTATTTCCCTTGGGTTTTCAGCAGCCTGTATTGATTGACTGCTGAGGTAGACAATAAATAACATCACCGCTATTGCTTATAAACCCCGTCTGTCCAGAAGCCGCGTTTGCCTTTTATTTTGTTTCGAGCCTCGCCGTCTGGTCCTCCCACGTCTCGCATGTATCTCACTGCACTTTACTTGAAATTAAAGCAAAAAATATATAAAACGTAGGCAACTAATCAGGCGTGCGATATCTTCTGAACACAGATTTACAAAGTGATCGAGTCTTGTTCGTTAATTCTTCTATTTGCCAAGTGTCCGGCAGCCCGAAATCAGGGCAACGGCTGAGGAGGCACGTCGGCTCACAACACCGATCTATGGATATCACATGGAAGCCTTGTAAATGGCTCTTATTCTGTCAATTTCCACATTGTCTTTCTCTATGCAGTAAAATGACAACGTGCCTTTTATTTTATTTTTTTGTTGCTGAATCTTTTAGGTTAATTTAAAAATGTAATATACTGTCACCTAAACTCCTGTCAATCGTCGGCGGCAGATCTTGTTTTTCCTGCTGTCGTCGTTATTACCGTGATTAGACATCCTGACATTTATACGGAGAATATTTGTTTGATTCCCTGAGCAGTATTTGATGAAATTAAGCTGGTTATTTTCTAGTTTAACAGATGGCACATAAAGAGAAATGCTTCTCCTGCGTCTCCGGCAAGATCTTTCTTTTTTCCTTTTTTTTTAATGCAATCTCCTGTTCTTGATATCAAGCTCAAATGTGATGAATTTCACAAGAAGAAATCCATCTTCATCTTCTCAAAGCTTATTTTAATCTGTAAAATAGGTAAAGTGTGCAAATAAAAAATCCCCACTATTTTTATAATTAGTGCCGTATCCCCCCCTTATACAAATAACACCTTTAATGTCACCCACACTAGATATTTTAATTTTAGCAATTAATTCGGTCAGAATCCTGTTTTAAATCGTATTTTGGACACTTACTGCCGGCGTTTGTATTTTAGCAAATGGGGGGGTTGTCAATTTTGATACGGAGCGTTTTTGATTACTTTTTTTTTTTTTAAGAGCTAAATTCCAAAGAATTGTAAGAAAATCTTGAATTTTTTTTAAATGATTTTATTTGTATAATACTAAACTGCTGTAATATTGTATGATACGCACCACTGAATACCCAAAATAAAACACCCATCTCTTCAAAGCTGTATTTCTGGTTTTATCTTGTTTTTAATCCATACTTTTTGGATTATTGGAATTAAGCAAATTGTTTGAAATGTCTGTAAATCTATCCTTAACCCCTTCACTGCCAAGTGATTGTCCAAAAACAAATGGTCAGAAACCAGTGTTTTTTGTAAAATCCTTTTTAATTGCTTATAAAGTAAAAAATATTTGTGTTTATACCCATTGTATTCCTTACTGTAAATAACCTATTTGGCCACTAGATGGCGCCATATATTGCCAAATTCAGTTACAGCAGTTGGTCTATTTTCTGCTTTCCTGCGCCGGCTGCTGAAAGCTCGATATAAGGGCATCATCAGCTGATTTTACCGTTTTAGCTCTTTGGGTATTATGCCCACAGGGCTAAAACTTTGGGGGCGCCTTCTGCAGCCCAAAAGCAAACAAAGTGATTTTCCGCAAACACATTTCATTTGTTTTTGGGCTGCAGATCAGCAGATCGGGTTATCTGGGTACGGATGGTGCCTTTTTGAAGCCTAAGAGATCTCGGTAGTGAAGGGGTTAAACTGGTTAGAAGAAGAAAAAAGGAGTCTGTAGTGCTCAAAACAACTTCAGCTCATTTAAAAGGTCTCCCAGATCTGCCTATGCATTGGGGGTCATTCACTAACCCCTGAATTTGTCACCAAATTGCATCAAACGGTGCAAACCATTCAGTGCAATTTCAGAGTAATTCATCAATTTGCCAAATACAGACGTTCTGACGACAAAATACGTTTGGCAGCATTATCCCATTGGATACTATTCATCTATCCACCGACACATTCCTGCGAATTGCCCTGATTTTTGGTGCTTCAATGCGACAGGTTTATACGGGAGAATCAATGTCAAAATGGAATTCTTTTTTCTGACCATTATTTTTTGCAAAAACTTTTTTTTTTTTTTAAAAAAGGTCTTTTTTTTTTTTTTGTTTTTAATCATTTCGACACCTTTTTACTGATTTAACCTCCTGTAGGAGAATAGGTGGTTTTATTTTTCTTCAGTTCAGTGGAATTTGGCGATTTTTGCCGGCGTCCGATAACTGCTCAGCCGACTCAATTTTCTGCAAAATACCAAAATTGCACGCAATAGATCCTACAGGGGTTTCAGTAAGGGGTGAACTTGCATTGAGATAATGCAGTGATTCTCAACAGTAAACCAGTAGGGAAAGGGCATGTAGGAAAAGCAGCTGTGCCATTGGAAGCTGCATGGACGATGGATCAGCCGGTGGAAAGCCATACATGAGACATCCCAGACAGACGCTGCTCATTAAAACGCCCTCATTGAGCTCCTCTTGCGCTCGGCTTCGCTGTTAATGCGGTTAGGACACGCACGGGTCTCCTACCTATGTCTTAAAGGCTGGCAGGTGGGCTTCATGCTGTCCACTAAATGGGTTATTCACTAAGCACTGAAAATTCATCGCAAATCACACATCAGCGATTTCCATTTGGTCACAATTACAGTGACTTCACTATTCACCGGACAGTCACTGCAGTGAAGATGGAGTCACCGAAGCATCATGAAAAAGTTGGTGAATTTGACCAAACTGCAACAAAAAAATCCTGAACTCTCCTATAATGTTTAAACCAATAAAGAAATTATGAAAAAGGTGTCTTGATAAAATTTAAGCTTTTTTTTTTTTATTTAAAGTGTTCTAAAAAATAAATTCAGGGTTTTTGCTGGAAATTAAAAATGTTTAAAAATATAATGTAAAAGAAAAATATTTTTTTTTTTACATTGTTTAAACTGAATCACTGAAAATCCGGTAATTTCAGTCACACTTTGGTGCACCGTATTTTGGGAACTGCCAGTTTATTCACTAAACAAACTGCCTCGAAATGGCTCCGTACGTTCCGACACGTTGAAACCATTGCAGGTGGTTTTAATTTAGAATCTTTACACTTAGAAATTGTGAAAATTTTATTATTTAGTAGTTGGGGTGCTAGATTATTTATAGATGTAAAGGGGGGGGGGAGTGATAAAAAAATGCGAACCGCTGACTTCATGCGCTCTTCAAAAGTGCCATCAAGTGCCCAAAACTGAGTTAATCTAATTCTGGAGAAATGCAAATTGTTCTTAGCGACATATTCTGGAGCCGTTTGCAAACATCTCAGTACACTGGACATACCAGCCGATTGCGGAGACTTGGGGCAGCCTCTGTGGTATACGGGGACTGACCAACAGAAGGAGCCGCTGTCAAATACAGTTCGACGGCTCAAACTCTTACTCCTGCCATGTTTCCAGGAGATCTGTTGCATTTGAAGAACTTCTGGGAAACATCTGGGTGGTGCGAGGTGAGTGGTTAAAAAAAAACAAACCCCAAAGTAATAGATGAAAATGAAAGCTCGATTTGGTTCACTTGAAACAGTAACTTTTTAGTTCTTCTGGCTTTCTTTCATCCTATTGGCCAGGCACACCTCTTTTGAAGACCTTTATTAATGTACATGATCCATGCTTTGTCTCCGAACTCTGGAGGCCATTGTCCTCAGAAACCCTGTGAAACACAACATCCTGAAGATTCCAGTCTGCGATGTTCATTCCACCTTCCATGTACCTATTCCAGACCAGATGCAAATCACCAAGAAATTCAAATGGACTTCTGGGAGTTAGATCCCAGGATTATTGCATTCCCCCCCCTCCCCCCCGATAGGCAGCCTTCAATGTGCGATTTACGCGTGAGGATCTATTCACAAAGCATTGACACTGTGTGCTATTTCGGAACTTTCCATTTCAGGGAACTTCAGTCATTCCATTTAACAGAAAATACAGTGAATTCATTATTTAGCCAATGAGTACTGTGTATTTTCCCAAAATTGGAGTCGCCGAAGCAGTTATCAGATATCGGTGAAAAACACCGAATTGCAAAGATAACCGAGTTCCGCCCAACTGAAGAAAAAGTGTCTGCTGCTCTAATAGACACATTTTTACATGTTTGATTTGACCTAATAAAAAAAAGGTCCATTCAAAAAAATAAGATCTGTTACAAAATAAAGTCTTACAATAAAATTAAAAATACAGAAAATGTTTGTTTTTTTCAAAAAATAAAAAAACCAATTTACTTGTTTAAATCTGTTGCACTGAAACACTAAAAATCAGGGCATTTCACCAAAATTTGCATTCTGTGAATTTACAAAACGATCATCTTCGTTGCATATGGGACAATTTTGCATCGTATTTTTCTGCCAGTTTGCCTGTATTTGGCGAATTGACAGCTTTGTGAATAGATGAATTGCCCCGAAATCGCACCGAATGGTGAAATTCACGATTCGGCGCAACTTCAGGGCCAATTTGGAGGTTAGTGAATAACCTCTATGGTCTCCATCCCAGGATTCAGATTATTGGGTGTCATACCTGTATTTGATACAAGATGTGGCTAAACGCTCGTATCATATTTGGAGCAAAGGCCACAGCCTGCGCGAAGGTGTCCTGTTCATGCGCTATGGCAATGCGTGAGATGACATCTGACATCCATTTCATGACCAGTCATCACTTCGTGATAATGTTTACAATTCACTAAACTGATCCTCGGCAGAGAATACCGACTCCTGCTCAATGTACGAAGGAGAACACAGAGGATGGACAGCATAGCCTGCTACATGGTGAGTCTCCGTGTTTGTTTGTTGGTGCTATTAAGGAGAATAACCATACGCCAATCAATCCATCTCCAAACTCCAGGTCAGCCTGAACTGTAATGCCAAGAATCCCTCTCCTGCACAAGACGTACAACAACCTCGAAGATTGTTTTGACCTTAATTGGGCCTCGTCAGGCTGCAAATCTTCATGTTCCCAAACAAAATTTTGTTCTTGTGTGAATCAGGATGGTAATCCAGACATAGGCCACTCAAGCAAGTGGTCTAACTGTATGTTACTCCCAAACGTGACCCAAGTAAAGCTGAAACAGTTGTTGGATATCTTGTGCAGAGGAATCTTCTTTGGCCGCCCTTTTGAGTGAAGACTGGCTGATTTGGATATGGCATAGTCTCCATAATCAGAGCCAGGGCAAGATTTTAAGGCGCCTTAGGCAAAAAATATTTTGTCCGTCCCATATGTCACCTCTAATCCCAGTTTCCTATACCATTGGTTCCCAACCCTGGTCGTCAAGTACCTCTAACCGGCCAGGTTAGGCAGATATCTTCCCTATAATTCCCACTCAATCTATTGCTCATTATATACCTTTCCTTGGGAGCTCAAGGGAGGGACATTTTTTTTTTAAACTGTCTATTTTCCCCCATGTTCTTGGAAGGACAAAGCGGTAAAATAAATAATTTCATAAAATTGTGTAAAACCACAAGGACACTAGCGAAATTCCCTGATTGGGAAGTCAGGTCTTCACGACACCCCTGGAATGTAGACCTTGTGATGTAGAATTCTCATGTAAATAAAATCTTGGCCTCTCTACGTACAGACACATTGTTCGCGAATCAAGTTGTGCAACGATCTTAACTCACCAGCTATTGCCAAGACTTGGTTTTCAAACTTCTCGTACACGGCTGTTAACAGGTCTTTAGTAACCTTTTTGTACCGTACGCTGTCCCTGTATAAAAGCCTGCGACACGCCGCACTTGATTGCGTGCATTGCTGAGCGTTGTGAGATGGAATGGGGAGAAGCAATGGCTGCTGTCGGGAAGCGAGGCTGAGCATGGGGAGGTGGAGTTAACTGAATTTCCACCAATCAGCTTGCTTGTATCAACAAAAATAAAAAATGGTGTAGCGATGTCAATGTCCTTCACAGGATGAAGTCAATGTCCTGGTGATAGTTTTTCCAAATTTTCGTCTTTAAATGTCCCTCAGAGAAAACACAAAAAGTACATCATAGTGCAACCTATATATGATAACACATATGTATAGGTAAGGTAGTAGCACTCACATATGATAGAACCCTCCTGGTTCTAGGTATATTCGCTGTAGGGATATTGTTGGCTTCCCAATAACCTTTTCCAAGAAGAATCACTGGATCCCGATCAAGAGCAGAGATGGAATAAATTCACTTGCATCAGAGGAATTGGAATAGAAATGAAGTTCCGTGTTGGTAGCTGATGGTGTGGAGATTCTCAAAAAATAAAAAGCGGCTCCAATGCAGAATTAAAAAACTTTTAATAGAACAAACCAGAACGCGTTTCACCAATACATTAAAGTATCACAAGGCTTCCTCAGCTGGCTTGTATAATTGGCATGTCTTTTGTCCTGTGGCGCACCAATCTGTACGCACACTCTGGTTGGTGGAAGTTCATTTTTTTCCCCCCAACTCACAGCGCTCGGTTATGCTTCCGAGCACTCGGCGCTAGAAGCGCGTGGAACATTGGCCGGACGCATCGGCGTGTTACAGGCTTTAATGCGTGTAGTGATGCACATGTTTTCTCTGGGGGTTTTTGGAATGGTGTAACAGGTTCCAATAGAGGTCGGAAACTCTCATGCAGGCCCCCCCCCCGATCGATAACGTGTTGAACACACCTGGACGAGACGCCTCAGATTTCGTTTTGTGACCAAAATGAGCGCACAAACACACACTGGGAAAATTCAGTTATAGGTGTTTTTTTTTATTTTCTAATAGGTACAATACTAAAATAAACACAAATTAAAAAAAATCTTAAACCAAAACTGTACAAAAAAGCAGTATACTACATTTTAATTACAGAACAGTCTACTGTCCAAAAGGCACTAATCCAGAATAGGAGATACAATGATACAGGACTCCGTTTAACTAGGTTTGCTTCAATACAATAGAGCACTTGTTTCTCTCTCCCCTCCCCCAGTCACATACAGAAACAAGGACTTTGATACAATTACACGTGGTTATAGTCAAGAGTCCTGGCCCGAGAAGGTGCAGTACATCTCCCTGTGACGCGGAGAACAGGCAGACAAGGTAGTTTTGATCAGTTGACCTTTGTGGGTTTGCCGATTCCAAGTCTTAGGGTTATTAGGTGGACTCTCATGGGGTAACAACTTATTTTTTGGTGATACACTCTAGGCAACACTCGAGCCTGGAGTTTACACATTCAGAAGATGCATGTCATAGATGATGCCAAGAGCAGGAAGTGGCTCTGCCAATCAGGATGCTCCCCACACCTTTCAGCCAAAAAAAGGAATATTTTAGAACCTCTACCTCCCGATCTAACCAATGTATAAAATACTCTCGTCAGACCATTTCCTTCTAGGAGATCTTGGTCAACAACTATCCAATGCACGCCTTCCCATCATGCCTCGAGTGTTACCAGTGACATGACCAAACTGGATGAGGCGGAGCTTAACATTGACTAATGATTATTCATGTTGAATTTAAATCCGGGCCATTCCAGTTAATATTTCAAAATGCCTCGGATTAGGGGTCATCAGCCGTGACCCTCCAGATATTTTGGAACTACTTCTCCCATGATGACCAGCTACTCATTAGGTTGGTTGAACTTCATGGCAAATGTACATCCAAAACATTTGGTGCAGTCAACAGGCCTAGATCGCAAGTCGTCAACCTCTCTTGACTCTCCATGTGTTTTGGACGTACGTTTCCCATGAAGCTTTCCCAGCCTAGTAAGTAGCTGAGCATCATGGGAGATGTAGCTTCAAAACATCTTGGAGGCAACGCTGCTGACCCCTGGCCTAGGTGAAGGTCAATCTTCAAAACGAACCTTGGGCTCCAGACCAAAGTTTGTTGGTAACCAAGTAGTAGAATGGTAATGGGGGATTAGGACACAGACCGCAACGTGTGACATCACAAGCACTGTCGAACGTGCACTGCGTTCTCTGTGCTCCGGCTTGGGGAGCGGTACTGCACCTCACAAACCCTTAATACACACAGATGACAAAGACAGGCAGCTTGGAAGTTAACCCCTTATTCAACAGAAGGGTTGTACGAATCCTTGCGGCCCTTTCTGGAAACGAAAAAAAGGATTAACCGGAAAATATAAAACAAACGAAACAAACAATAAAAGCAAACTGAAAAATCCAAGCCTTTCCTCAACGCTTGCCATATACGACATCCTCCTTCTGCTTAGCAGAAAATTGTACGTACACAAAAATACAAATACACAATTTTTTTTTTTATTTCTTGTAGAACAGTGTGATCTTAATATATTTATATATATATTTATACGAGTGGCAGGTTAGTTTGTTATAGGAGCTTTTTGCACTTTTGGCTCATATGCGACAAGGCTTTATAAATGGAGCATTAGCTTTTCATTTGGATTTAGAATTAGCTTTCACAACATTTTTATTTGTTTTTAAAACCTTTTTTGCAGGAAGAAAAAAAAAAAAAAAGAAAAGAAAAACGCAGCATCCAGATTGCGGCAGGAGTGTGAGGTTTGGAAGGTGGTGGTAAAGATCAGTTTTTTGTATTATTTTTTCCCCCGCAAAGGCGGGATCTACATTCCTGGATTAGTTTACCCTCTCAAGATGATGTTGGAGAGACTTTTGACGGAGGAAGGACCAACATGTGAACTGTACGTACAAAACAGACAATGCAAGATGAAGTCCAGAGGGGAATCGCCCAACGCAACCTCACAATGACTGTATCCAAAGAGGCATCCGTGGAAAAACTGCAACGAACACGGGATTACTCTATGACCAATCAAGTGTGAAACACGTTTATCTGGTAGACCCTGATCTGAAGAGATCTGTCATAATAATCTGCAGAGATGACTGGACTTGCGTCAATAAGAAGCCAAACCAGGAGAAAGTGAAATAATGGTCGGCTTCTTAAACCAGAGACCATGCAAGGAGCGCACAGACCGACCAGAGACCATGCAAGGAGCGCACAGACCAACCAGAGACCATGCAAGGAGCCCACAGACCGACCAGAGACCATGCAAGGAGCCCACAGACCGACCAGAGACCATGCAAGGAGCCCACAGACCGACCAGAGACCATGCAAGGAGCCCACAGACCGACCAGAGACCATGCAAGGAGCGCACAGACCGAAGCCTACCGGTCCTTACGGACTAGAATAGGCAAAGTCTGAACAGGGCATTAAAAGCAATGTCAGCGACACATGCGACAAGGATCACAGTGAATATCGTCCAACCTCCTATAAATGTGAGCCTACCCGTTCTTTGCAGTCTCACCCAAAACGTGCCGTTCCGGTCTCTGTACACGCGTGTGATTGGACGTTAATACCGGAATCTATTTTACACTACTGAAAACCCAAAAGGATAAATATAAAAGTACCATGGTTCATCCATTCTATCAACTGGTATCGATGACCGGACTCTTTATTCTTTGGACCCAGATTTTAAAACCTCCCCCACATATGGTACCAATCCTTCAACCCCTCAAGGCAAGTCATACCTGGGGATAGAATACCAGGATCACAGTGTGATGTTCAGTCTCTGCCGTCAGATTTTATACAGGTGGTGCGGTGCTACACAACAGGTTTTGGAGCACAATGCACCGAGTAAACTAACTCTGGTATGAATTTCCGAGTCCTACAATGTGGGAAATGATCTCCTGACAGAAGACGTTTCGAGTTCACAGAACGATCCACTTAAATAGAATTTAAATTAAAAAAAAAAACCTTAAGGGAGAAAACAAATGTGTATTGATATTTTTTATAATTGCGTCAGGGTTTGTACTTTGTTTTTTAAACCACAGCATTTTTATAAAACCCCAAAACAGAACCAGTAACACGTGACAGGTGACCTTCCTCTACAGACGGCTATTAATATTCATTATCCGTCGCTCTTCTCGACATCAAACTGATGTTATACTCGACAAGGACAGATTAAGAAAACCACGAGCTGCCAAACGAAATGACAACAAATAGCGCTCGGACAAGGAGGGGGGGGGCGGATCCAGACTTAAGTTTCGGGAGGGACACTACCCAATTTAAATTTGTGGTTTTCAGACGTTGGAACACGTGGCTAATGTCAGCATTGACCAAGTTTGTGTCTTGGTCAAAAGAATCAGTCAAGTGTCAATGGCGGCATGGACTCTGCTTTGGTCTGATATTTAGTTATTGGCTGGCAGGTTGACCCATCTGGGAAGGGCATCATGTAAAGAGAAGGTCAAGATAAACGAGAGGGGGTAGACACTGGCTACAGCTATTTGTAGCCGGTGTCTACCCGCTCTTTTTTGTCTATACTATTAGGGTTATGCCCATATTGACACTGGCTTGAACTTAAATCCCCAGTGTACTATGTTCTATAATTGTGAAAGAAGGTCAAGCAGAGCGTTAGACGAGGCATGAAGTGCCCACAGCCAAAACCCAGGTTGTGGTTTATACTAGAGTTTGGCATATAATTTTTTGGACCCGATATCAAATCGGGGCCAAAATAGAGGAGCTTCAATTACCAGCGTTTGGTAGGATTAAGGCTAGGGTCAGACTGAGGCAGTGCGAACGCGCGTTCTGGCGCACTTAATCACGGCCGCACTAGCAGCAGATGCCGGGCAATGACAGCCAATATACGAAGTACGGTCGCACAAAAGTCCGGCCGCGCAACGCAAGTGGAAAATGAACGCATTTTTTCGAGAACGTTAAACCGCTGGTACTGACGTACAGAGTGCGCTGCGGCCGCATAGCAGCGTGTGTGCGGTGATTAGGAGATGTCAGACGCTGCTAGTGTGCGGCCAACATAACGTTCAAACAGCCGGATTTCCCTAGACTTCTTTTCACCCCATCGTCATGAAATACGTCCAGAATTGCGCATCGTCTGACCACTTAAGCGTATTCCGTGAAAAAATGCGTGCGCACGCATCGACGTACGTTTTGACGGTGGCCGCAGAAAATGCGCTCATCTGTCCCTAGCCTAAACCTTAATTAAAAATTTGGAAAAACAGAATGAAACAAAAATGTGGCTATTTTTATCTTGCCTGAATAGCTAATTCTACTGATGCCACTAGGTGCTGGTAATCATGAAAAAGGTTACTGAATTATATTTTGAATAGCTTGTACTTGGAATTAATCTTTATTATTTAACATATACAACAAATAACATATAATATAGTGTAAACATTAATTAAATATGCTGTGTGATAAGTGCTACGACTGACTTATGATCTATAGATAACTTAAAGGCAGGCTGTCAAGTACACCCTATAGCTAATAAGTGTTCTAACCCCAGCGTAATTAACCTTGGTCTCAAAAAAGACACTTGCTATATAGTTAGTATATACTGTGAAATAGCAGTCAGAATAAGGTTTTGCCTTACTATTGTGAGGTTGTTTGTGGTTGTATTCTCCACAAACTAGTTGGATAACTCCCAAATTTATAGATTAAAGCAAAAATACCAATTGTTTTGCTTGAATTTAACTCTAATCATAATATACGAATATGCTGAATAGCGAGAGAATTTTATATATTGAGCAACAGGAGTTATACACTTGTTACTGCGTTTATACAGACAATAGTAATGTATATAGCTAAGCGAATTGGTAAGCACTTAAAAACAACTAGAGATGTAACCCACTGTTAGTATCACAGTTCTAAATCAGTATATATATATATATATCATTTGGGGGAACATAAAGTATGTCACTAGGAGTTAACAATGGTAGCTCTCAATGATATTGAGATATTATCCTTTATTAGGTGAATTGGAGTGAACACCCTGCTGGATATATCTTCCAACCGGTCACGCGTTTTTAGTTAGCAACATTCATACTATAGATATTCAATTACAACCTGCCTTTAAGTTATCTATAGATCATAAGTCAGTCATAGCACTTATCACACAGCATATTTAATTAATGTTTACACTATATTATATGTTATTTGTTGGAATTAATCTTTATTATTTAACATATACAACAAATAACATATAATATAGTGTAAACATTAATTAAATATGCTGTGTGATAAGTGCTACGACTGACTTATGATCTATAGATAACTTAAAGGCAGGTTGTAATTGAATATCTATAGTATGAATGTTGCTAACTAAAAACGCGTGACCGGTTGGAAGATATATCCAGCAGGGTGTTCACTCCAATTCACCTAATAAAGGATAATATCTCAATATCATTGAGAGCTACCATTGTTAACTCCTAGTGACATACTTTATGTTCCCCCAAATGATATATATATATACTGATTTAGAACTGTGATACTAACAGTGGGTTACATCTCTAGTTGTTTTTAAGTGCTTACCAATTCGCTTAGCTATATACATTACTATTGTCTGTATAAACGCAGTAACAAGTGTATAACTCCTGTTGCTCAATATATAAAATTCTCTCGCTATTCAGCATATTCGTATATTATGATTAGAGTTAAATTCAAGCAAAACAATTGGTATTTTTGCTTTAATCTATAAATTTGGGAGTTATCCAACTAGTTTGTGGAGAATACAACCACAAACAACCTCACAATAGTAAGGCAAAACCTTATTCTGACTGCTATTTCACAGTATACTAACTATATAGCAAGTGTCTTTTTTGAGACCAAGGTTAATTACGCTGGGGTTAGAACACTTATTAGCTATAGGGTGTACTTGACAGCCTGCCTTTAAGTTATCTATAGATCATAAGTCAGTCATAGCACTTATCACACAGCATATTTAATTAATGTTTACACTATATTATATGTTATTTGTTGTATATGTTAAATAATAAAGATTAATTCCAAGTACAAGCTATTCAAAATATAATTCAGTAACCTTTTTCATGATTACCAGCACCTAGTGGCATCAGTAGAATTAGCTATTCAGGCAAGATAAAAATAGCCACATTTTTGTTTCATTCTGTTTTTCCTATACTAGAGTTTGACCTGTTTTTGGAGTCCAAAAGGCCACACTTGTAATAAAATCCTCCATTTCTGTAGTGAAAACATGGACAGAAGAAGAAAGGATGAATCATTAACATGAGCAGACTGACCAAACCTAGCGTCATCCATCGCCATTTGACAAAGTTCTGAAATGCAGTCATCCTTGTAACTGTGCAGAGGCGGCCAACACGTTGTCATGGACCCCAGAAGAGGAAGGTCAGACTGTTTGGACATAAATCAGGAGCTTTTATTGGATCAGATGCAACGTTACTGGTCTGTTGCTAGAGTCTTTCTCAAGCTTGATGGAAGGCTCCGGCAACAGAGTCGAAAGATTGCACCAGGCTAGTCGATTAAAAGCTCCAGCTTTATGTCCAAACGTTACGTGACCAAGGAGTGATAGACGAGTCTCACCAGGATTTTTAAAACGAGTAATATCTTATTCCACCGTATGTGGACCTCAGAAATGTTGCGACCTGAAACGGGTTCAGTCGCTTCTGGAATTTTCTGGCCCCAGAAGGACTCACGGTCTGAAATTGTGTGGAACCCATAGATGGGACCTATCTAGGGTGTGTAGAGGTTCTCCTCTCAGAACGAAACAATTCCTTATGGGATCTGAAAAGTTCAACATGGCCACCACAGCTGAGTTGCAATGGTCGTCCACAACTCTGCTCTTTATCAGAGTTCTCTTTAACTTAGCCCAGGATGTTTTGGTGACAACCAAGAGGCAACCATCCAAGGCAACATCTGAATTCATTTATTCCTTAAATAAAAAAAAAAAACAGGACGTCGAAATAAAAAGTCCACAGCTCAAAGGATTATTCATTTTCCTACCATACATTTTGGCACATACTCCTACATTTTATTTTCTATATATTCCCACTCCTTAAAAAAAATTAAAAAATGGTGGGCGATTACAGGAAGAAGGAAACCAATTGGCTTGAAAAAGAGGCAGAACTGACCCTACAAAAAGGTCAGACCGGACCATGTACTAGGAGTTTAATCTTGACACATGAAGAAGACTTGTTCATAACCACCGACTACGTGACAACCTCAAGGTCAAAATCAAAGTGTGAAAATTAAAATACAGATAAAAATCACAACACAGACCCTGCACGTACAAAAAATAAACACCATGAGAAAAACATAATCCTGTAACGGCTGGAAATGCACAAGAACACGTTTGATGGCAATTAAGGCAAATTATCCATATGACCATTATCATGTGTTACTCCAACGGAACCAAGCGGGAGAGAACGCATTTCACGCGCGTCTGTTTTGAAGAATAATCGACACAAACTGAAAAAGCTCACGACGTACACATCAGATAAGGCTAAAGGAAAGCATAACGAGAACGGCTTAATTGGAGCCATAATGGGAAGAAGTCACCTCTATCTTTTCAGACGGAGGCGCGACAGATCCTTTAATTGGCACAATAGATCCATTAAATCAGAATGGAAACAGAATTCTAAGTATGTATATAAAAATGATATAGAAATAAAACAGCAGAGAATTCTTTAGTCTGAGGATCCAAAGTTTAATTACGAAAATATTTCTTTAAAATAAAATACCTGGGGTACTGCAAGTTATATATATATATATATATATATATATATGACATGGGGGGCGGCAGCAATAAAATGAAAATAAAAAAAAAATGGAACATTAGCTCAAGACAGAAACCTGAAAAACAAAAAAAAGAAAAGATGTGTCCTGGTGTAATACTGTGAAAGGAGACCCGCAAATTACGTCACATGTAAAATTATGGGGACGACTATAAAAATTCAAAGCATTGTATATGGTCTGGCAACAACAAAACCCATGACAAAATATAACACCATTAACACTTTTTTTTTTTGTATTTTTCCAAAATTTGTGAATGAAGAGATTTAAGATTATTTGCTGGGCTGGATTGTCCGTACAATTATTGCATCGCAGAAACAGATTTAGCAGCAGAAAGAGCAAACGAAACAAGCCAAGAAGCATAAACAATGCACTAATGAGCTGCAGCTGGAAGACACGTACTTTATGGTCTATTAAGTGGTTTCAATATTATTATATTTTACTTTAAGATTTTTTCCCGTATTTACTGAATCCTGGTGAACGCTGCACTGCTATTTTCATATTTTTTTATTTAGATCACACTTGTTAAGGCTGGGGTCAGACCAGCGCACTTTTAGGCTGGGGTCAGACGAGCGTAGTGTTCACGTCCGTGATTGCGCCTAAAAGTACGTCCGTGATAGCATGAAAGAAAGTCCATTGGAGCCTGACACATGAAGTACGTCCGCACTGAACTGCGGACGCACAACGGCCGCGGCCCACGGACGCAAGGCAGGCAAGAAGGTACATCTCCTAGAACGGCCGCACAAAGTGCGCTGCGTCCGCAACGTCTGCATAGCTTTGTGTGTGAGTGATGGAACGTGGTCAGACGGACTGCATTTATACGTCCAGCATTTTTCACGGACAAAATGGTTTTGCTTTTTAATTTAATTTTCCCTCCTACATCCGTCAAAATATACGTCAGTGAAAAAACGGACTGTGTGACCACTACTGCGTCTTCCGTACTAACGTACGTCCGTGTGCACGAACGTACAGTCCGTAGAAATCACGCTCGTCTGACCCCAGCCTTAACGTGCGTTCTGGCGCACATAATTACGGCCGCACTAGCAGCAGATGACGGGCAATGACGGCCAATATACGATGTACGGCCGCACAAAAGTCCGGCCGTGCAACGCAAGTGGAATTTGAACGCATTTTCTTGAGAACGCAGAACCGCTAGTACAGACGTACTGAGTGCGCAGCTGCGGCATAGCGGCGTGTGTGCGTGATTAGGAGATGTCAGACGCTGCTAATGTCCAGCCTACATAACGTCCAGACGCAAAAAGAGTTTTATTGACGATCCGTACAAAATCACGCCCGAAAATGCGCGTCGTCTGACCGTTTTTGCGCATTCCGTGAAAAAATACGTCAATGCGTTCGGACGCACTTTTTCACGTTCGCAGGAAAAATGCTTTCGTCTGACCCTAGCCTTAACCCCTTCACTACAGAGTGATTTTCCAAAAAAAACATTGTCAGGAACCAGTGTTTTTTTTTTAATCATTCTAATCATACAGTAATTAATATTCGGGAATATTCCCAGTGTATTCCTTACTGTAATAATTTATTTGGCAGGGAGATGTCGCCACCTACTGGCCAAATGGAGTTACAGCAGTTTGAGCTGTAGCTCGTGGTTCCCTGCACCGGCTGCTGAAAGCCTGATAGGTCAGGACATTCTTCAGACAATTTTAAACAGTTTTAGCCACCAGGGTATTATGCCCACAGGGCTAAAACATTGCTTTTACGCTGCAGAAGGTGCCCCCCAAACTAAATCCGTTTGCAGCAAACAAAATTCATTTGCTTTTGTCCTTCAGAGCTGCGGATCGAGATAACTCGATATCGGGACCTGATGGTGCCTTTGAAGTCCCGAGTCATCTCGTTCTCGGTAGTGAAGGTGTTAAAGAAATATATTTAAACAATAGAGGGAGAAGCTTAATAAATCTTCTCCTGCCATTGTTTAAATCTCCCCTTCTGGGAAACGCTGACGTTTACTGCAGCGGCAACATCGGTGCTTTCTGTATAACCCCCCCCCCCATTTACTCAAGTAGTAAACTAAAAATAGAAAAGCAGCTGAGTGAAATATAATAAAAAGGTAAAACACCACCTAATTCTGGAGGAGAGAAAAAATAATGACCTACTTCTAATTTTGATACAATTATTTTTTAGCATAACTGACATTTCATAAAATAACCCACGTAACATTCACAATATATATATATTTTACTTTATATTTCAAAATTGTTTAAGGAACTTTATCCACGGATTATTATTTATTTAGTAATTTATTTTTTAGGAATATCTTTTAAAATTTTCCTAATCTGCAATTGCTGCAAGAGGAAGATAAACATTTAAAATGTTAAAATTGTGTCCATTTATTTGTCTGTAAATGCGAGTGATAAGAATTATTATTTTGGTTTTTAAAAAAAAGACACATTTATGTATATATTTTTAAATGATAGAACTGAAGGAAAGGTGTGATACAAGGCTCCATTTTTTCCACTTGTGATCAAAACCAGGGTGGCAGCTTTCCAAAGGTTTACTGTGTGTTAAGCAAAGAAAAGAAAAAAAAAAAAAAAAGTATTTGGGGACATATTCACCCAAGATTATATATAATTTAAAAAAATTAAAAAAAAGGTTTACTAATAACATCTAAAATTAAAGTCTGTGAAAATATCAAACCTCAAATAAACAAAGAAAAATTAAAAAGGAATAAAACACAAACTGTACGATAAACAAAATAACATTAAAGATATAATTGGGCAAAATCCCACAAAATTATTTTATAAAAAACGAAAAAAAAAACTAGATTTACCAACAATTTACAAAATTCAATTTTGGATGTTATCGAATCTGAAGTAAATAAATAAATGCGATAAAACACAAACTGTAAGAATCAGATACAAATTTTAGAAGCTGTGTTTATTAGGGTGACTGCAAATAATGTTTTGTACAGGCCAAGAGCCTGATACATGGATTTTATAAGCCGCGCAACTCATTAGCACTCACAGGTATTTAAACAGAATTCAATGTTGTTGTGAACTACAATTTAATCATTGTATTTATTGGTAAAAAAAAAAAAAAATATGTTACGCTTTCGTAAAAATTTAGAAAGTTAAAAATATTTAAAAACTATAATCATTGTCCACATCAAAAAAATTAAGAACACGCAAGTAAAAAGGAAAAAAAATATATAAAACTTTAAATAAACAATCTGTACACCTTAAAAATAATCCGAAAGGCAGACGTGAGTAATAGTTTATATTTAAAAGATACCATAAAACCGGCATAAAACATGGGCTTCGCGCACACACAAAGGTTACGACGGGCAGTGGGTATGGCACGTTCGGTTTTACTTCCTGCGTGTAGAGTATAAAACATAACACGCCAGGAAAATTTGGCAACAGAGGCAAGGTTTTGACCAAATAGTGTCTCTGTCACCATTGGGTTCAAAGAATAATAAATTAAAAAAAGTACGGTTGCGGTTTCAGTTAAAAACACGTTAAATACACAAACCTGGTACTTTCTAGTGTTACAAAAAGAACATAAATATTAAAGTAATACTTCAGACATAAAAGTGCACATGCATGTCTTGAGAGTCGAGGTGCAACTGAAAGAGTTATACATGGCGTGATTAGTTGGCTTGAGGAAAAATAAAAAATAGATATATAAATCATATAGACAAAATAAAACTCCAGCAGCTCATTTTTACCAATAAATTAAAATCAAACATCAGACCCACAAAGTTCACACCATGGGAATAATGGCTTGGGAAGGGGTGTCTTTTTTCCATCGAAATGTCTAGAAAGTGGGGTATGAGGTTATTATTAGTGTTTAGTCAACAAATTATTTTCGGCAAGGACTTTGTTTTAGTCTAGTTTTCATCATTAAATAGTTTTCATTAGTATAAAACTTAGTTGACCATTACAAAAATCTACTGACATTATCGTCGACAAACAGAAACTAGAGGAAGCTGTTCAGGAGGAACTGATTTTATTTTGAGTCATAGTCCTTTCTGCCTTAAAATAATGACATTTTAGTCGACGACTAAAACTTTGACTAAAATCCATTGACATTTGACTAAAACTGAAAAAAATCCATTGACACTTTCATCGACTAAGAAAAAGTAGAAGAAATGTTAGGGAAGAGGCCAGTTTTAGTTTAGTTTTAGTCTTTAGACTAAAGTGCCATTTAGATTAGTCTTAGTCGACTAAATCAACACTAGTCATTCTATGGCCGCCATCATAATAAGGTTACTCAACAGTTTACGCTGCATAAAATATCCTCATTATTCAGTGTTAGCGGTTTCTACACAGGCCTACGGTCATTATAGAACTATATACAGGTTGAGCGCCCCCTTACCCGAAACGCTTGAGGTCCAAGAGTGTTTTGATTTTCCGAATACCTGTATTTTGGCAGAAATACAAACAGCATAGGGATCCCCAAACCATGGGTAACACAAGAGGAACCAGCGCATGCGATGGCCGACACGGACATGGCCATCACCAGAACCAAATAGACGTCAACCCAAGGAGTATAAAGGCACTGGGCCAGAAATCCAACCCACACTGCGATGGCTCGGACACAGTACAGTGTGGCTGCCAAGGACGGTTTGCCAACCATTAGCACCACCATAAACCATATCAGAGTTTTGGGGCGGGAGGCCAAAGAGCACTCCGAAAACTGAAGGACTCAGAAAAGTGAAATTTTCAGAGTTCCGGTTGAGAGGTGCCCAATCTGTACATCTTGAAACCAGACTGGGCCTGCAAGACTGGGGGAGGGGTGGAGACTAAAATATTGTACAAGTACAGGACCTGTCCGTGGTTGTCAAGGACACACAAAACGATCACGTATAGAAAAAGTCCAATAATTGTTGTTTTGTTTATACTCTTTCGTCTAGTGAGAATTAAATACAAGCAAAAGGCACAGGAACAAAAGCCAGGATCGATAGATATTCACGTTCACAACCATTTTAAGGTTCTAAAATTAACACAGTCCGCTGTGAGCTCCAAAATGATATCTACGTAGACAAAAAACGAAGACGTGTAACACAATCTTTTACAGGTTTATAAGGCACCCAAGCTACATTGGTTTGAAAACAAAACTTTAAACTAATTTGCTTAAGTAACTGCAATATTAGATCGTTCAACAAGGGGGAAAAAAAACAAACCAAAAAACAAATCGCTTATGTACAAAGTATATTTAAATATATAAAATTAATCATTTGATTTAAAAAATATATTTGCAAAAAGCCAAAGCAATTTAGCATTTATATACAAGAGATAAAAGTAGAATTCGCGATTCACCTGTCTGGAATTTTATGAGGGTTGGACACACAACATCATTAGAGAGATCGAAGCTGCTTAGTGTGAAACGTATTATGGGACAAAGACTGATCAACAACACACTTTCATATCATTAAATTTAAAAAAAACACTTGCTTGAGGTCTTAATAAATTTAAATAAAACAGTCAGTCATAAAGAGGGACAAATATGACGAATCCTCTGTCAGCCATTTTGAATCCTTGAAAAAAAAAAAAAATCTTGGAGTAACAGTACTGCAGGGGGAAAAAAATGTGATATATATATATTTAATACAAGATAAATGGGGGCTGTGGTGGAATGGGTTTTAAAGTATTGACCTTGAAACACAATTGCTTGTGTTTCAAGTAACTGGTATAAAATACGTCATCAATATATTGGCGCCAACATTCACTGAAATACTACTCGAAAGTCATGGCGACTCCAGAATTCTTTTGTTTACTTTATACACCAAGTCTAAATACATAACATTTATCACTTTATTTGGATTCCTAAATCACCAGCTATTGCAATGAAAGGTCTGTGGCTTATGGGGCAAGAAAGGGGAGGGGCTATACCAATGTCAGTAACACCTGAAGATTTACTCAACAGGTACATTTAGGTGCCATAGCAGTTGACATTTTTGTTTTCTTGAAGTTGTTAACCTATACCACAGTACGTGTTTCAGGCCAGGATGTAGTCTTTATTAACCATCTCCATCTTTATAGATGGCTTGAGAAAGGTCAGTTGATGGCCGAAACATTGTTGACTCCCCCCCCCCCAAACCTAAGCTTTCTGAAGCCGATGTGGAGTGCCTGGACCTTCCCTCTTTGTTTTGAACGGAGGGGGGACAGTTTCAAAGTCGGATATAAAATTCTTAAGGACCCAACGGAATGATGCGGTCACAATAATCCAGATTTTAGAGTGTGAAGGGCGTCCGGCAACGTCTATGGAACAAAAATTGATGTCTGGGTTATTATTAAGGGAGGGGGGGTGTCAATAAACTCAGAAATTACCTATGAAAAACATGTTGCGTGTTCCTCACCCAAAATGCTCAAGACCAGAAGTGTCTGGATTTGGAATTTGTGGAGATTTCGGGATATTTGCAAATAATAATGAAGATATCTTGGGGACCCAAGTCTGAACACTGAATCCATCTGTTTCACACACACACACCTTATAAAACACAGCCTGAAGGGCTTTCTATACAGGATTTTAATAGCTTTGTCCCATTACATGAGGTCAGGGATGGGATTTTCCACTTTTGGTGTCGCGCTGGCAATCCAAAAATTCAGATTTTGGAACATTTTGAATTTTGGGATTCCTGAATTAGGGATACTCGACATGTACATATACTTCAGGGAATATACTTATGAATTCCGGTGACAGACTGCATTTGTTTTCCAAATAGTTTCTCTGTAGCCCAACTTTGTAGCTCCAATGGGTATGTCGGGGAGGTCTACCAATCAGATATGTAGAATGCTATGGGCAACTTAGTGCAAATACGCACATACCGAAACACTATACACGTACATATATATCTTTAGCGCAATAATATAGGGTACTAGGATATATTTTCAAACTCCTCATATATTCTGGGTTGAAGTCGCAACCGTTAAAGACAAAAATGGTTTAAATGTCATACTGTTTCACTAGTTGATGTCACATCAACATACACAGAGCCAGGGAGACTGGATTGAGCAAACACGTATGCAAAAGAACCTGATCGCTCTAGGGAAATCCCAGGGGGGGTACATCTATTTGTGTCTCAAGCAATTTCATTATGGCACAGCATCCTATCCATACGTGTTTTCATTCCATTGTCCTGTCTGAGTGTGAGCAGCACCAACCAGAATGACTGGCTCCATGCAGGTCCAAACTTAGGGCTCAAAGAATGTTTTCATACAAAATATTAGCACGCTTCAATGGATTCAGTTAAATGGATTCTGCCACAGCTGAAGGTTACCATAGCGGCTTTAAACACGGCAAATGATTGCGATGTATGCCAGGGGTGTATGAGATACCACGGAAAAACACGACAAATCTGTGAGGAACAGCACTGGTCAATGTTTCCCAAAAATAAGCCTGGAAGCTAAATGAAACTGCTCTATTTTATGGCCAGATTTTAAACTCTGCTTTAAATTGGTGGATTTAAGCTCTTCTGCTTTTCCCAGATTGCACCTCTTGTTGTATTGGCATCCATATATTCCTATTTGGGGGATTGAAAAGGGTCCTGGGTTACCCCTGAGCGGCTAGTTGCCCATCCTTCACTGGGGCTCGTCCGGGATAGCTTGTGGAAAGCAGGAAAATGGAGATGAGAAGAAATGAAACACGACAACACAGGATTATTCAAAATCAAACCAAAATTGCGATGACCTCAACTCCGTTGCAGTTTGAGAAGGGGGATAATAAAAAAAAAAAACGTTAATACATTGTACATCGCCTGGCAGCGCTGTGGAACGCGTTGGAGCTTTATAAATAGAATATATAACACTAATAATCTCTAAAAAGCAACACACGCCGTTACGGAAGATACAATAAGTATATCAAGTTATATATTCGGAAATATAACTTATACGGCAGCGGGTCTGGGTGTTCCGTCCTCTAGAGCTACACCTTGGTTTATTACCGGCATATTTCGAAGCTAGTGGAAAGGTCAAACAAATAGGATTTGTTCACATTGTCCCTGATGTTACTGTTTGGGCAAACGGCATCAACAACCCGGTACATCAAACTGAGGTCACTCAGTCTAGTATTAAACCAGGCGGAGATTTTGTGGTGAATTAACGGATCATCAAGAATCCACCAACTGTGAATACAATAAATACAGAGGCAGGACGTCAGACAAGACGACGCAGGGTACAGGAGGGTTCTCGTCAAAGTCAACATGGAGTGATCTTTCCAACATATACATAGGACAGTGTGCTTAAACCCATGTCTTTATGGAGCATTTCCATTGATTACGCAGTGACCGCACCAACGATCTGGGGTCATAGGATCAGCTTTAGGTCCTGATACCATATGTAATTGTATTTTAGCATAGGCTAATGTGGGACAAGCAGACCATTAACATTTCCGAAGCCGAAAAAAGTGAAAAGAACGACACGGAGGCTCTGAAAATGAAAAGCTCAACACGTTAGTAGTAGATTGAGATTTAAACTAAATAAATAAATTATGAAGACTGTCACATGGTAACCCCAAAGATTCATGACAGACGAGGCCGAGTTGGCCGAATAGAACGCACGTTGTGATCGTCACGTCTAACAAAAGGTTTTCGACAGCTACATATTAACGATGCATGAAATGCACACGTCGTACACACCTAAAGGAGGTCGCCATCTTGGTAGTGGCAACGACACAGCAGTCGAATATTCAATCAGAAATTCTGATGTTCACCGACTGGGCGACTTAAGAAAAGCTGGCCAACACTGGGCCAATAAGCAGGGCATCCACAGGTAAGTATGACAAGGGCAACATTAAACGCCTTACCTATAAGGCAGCCTATTCTGCTACCTACTGGTGACATGGGAAATGAAGTTCAACAAAAGTCAAGTAGTCGAAGCTTGCATAGCGCCAGGTTGCGTCTCACAATCTTCACTCATTCAGTAAACATTTAAGGGGACACAGGGCTACTATGATTTTATTGCGTTCTCTCATAAAAGACAGAGCTGTAGCCGAGCGCAATGTAAGTAGAACTGTTCTCGCCCCGTTACAGCGCAGTTCTTCACAAAGGGCCAACAAAGGTCATATTACGTTTTACGGCTATGTTACAAGTTGACTGATCAGTCATATTTTCCTATTGTGACCAGCCAAGCATGACACGAGTAAGGACAAACATGCCTATGACAGCCAAGCTTAGGCAAACTTGGTAGCAGCTCGGTCATTTGTGAGTCGACTACACTGGAGTATCACAGATCCACCAAAACCAAACCTTAACTTTCCACCACTTACTAATTGTCTTTCAGTGTTGAACCATCTAAATGACCACGCGGCGTTAACAGCATAAATTTAACATCCTGTAATACATTGCTTTATTTCATGGATTTTGTGAGCAACCCAAAAGAGGGTAACACAAAAAACCATATGGTATTTTCCTCCCAAGAGCGCTGGCGTTTGCTGAAGTGTTACATTAAAACAAAATGGCTACAGGCATCCATTTTAATTTTCCATTATAATATATCCGACAACGCTGATGCAAAGGCAACAAATGCTGGCATTTCGCAAAGGCGAATCCAACCACACGCAAGAGATGCTTCAATGTGAAGAGTCTCCTGCAGCTGTTTTAATGTCCCTTTTGTGAAATGTCAAGAGTTTGTTGCCCGTTACAACCCAGTAACACTGGACACATCGCAAGGAAGAGGGTCAGGATAGAAGCTCATATTATTAAGGGCCCCCCTTTAATCTACCTCGACCCTCCTGTGAATACACTCGGCATATGAGTAGGACAACAAACCAGCACCACTCTCTCGGCATGGTAGTCTCTTCCCATCAACTACACATGTCGAACATGTTGTTTCTTCAGGTCCATCCTTGGATTCTGTCCCTATTCTACCCTTGCACCACTGACTTTCTTCACGCCCAATTACGATTTTTTTTCCACCCACCAACCTCCAATCAGCTTTTCAACTGGTTCCTCCTCTCCAAAAACTTCTGAACAAAGCCTTTAACACAGAAAAAAAAAAAAAAAAAGACTTTTTGCCAGGATATATAAAAACAGATACTTTACACAGACACACACATATACGCTGCGGTACAACCGTATACAGACAACAGATAAATGGAAACCTTCTGCAACCAGGATGCTGCCTACAAAAAGGTCAAACGGACAATGAGCGAACAGTTTACTAAATATGAAAGATCTATCCTCCGTGGCACTGGACTCAAGGCATCACATCTAGTAGATGTTGAACTCCATTTCCGTGCGTGTGTTTGCCCACAATCCAAGAGAGAGTGGACAAGCTCGCCTTCTACTATCATCAGTCCATGCCATTAGGTGGTCCTACCGATTCCAGTCAGTAAAGCAGACACAGCGGACGCCCTTCAGCCAACCAAGCCTCTCTCACGAATTCACCGCTGGCTTCTGGAGTCCACGTCGGATGGTGGAATGAGACCTATTTTATGCAGCTCAATGACAAAGAAAGGAATGCAGGGAGAGGTCTTGAAAATCTATGTTGAGGTTCCAGAACAGGTCCCATCAAGTTCCTGGCACCCTCAGGTTATGTAACAAGTAGGCTACACTACCCATTGTTTTCCTGTAGCTGGGGCATACATTAAGGATGAAAGTACCTGGTGACATTGTGATGGAGTCTTGCAGGACAAAGTGTTGGACTTAATCACATTGAAGAACTTCAGATCACAGGAAGCTCCATCCGAAACTGAACTTCATGGGTAATACAAGTTCCTTGGACTGTAAGTGGGTGGAGTTTGGAATGCTTAAAGAAAAACAAAAAAAAAAAAACAACGAAAAACCCTCCCTTTCAACCAAAATAACAAAATTTAACGTAAGGAAGAGATTCTTAGCCTCATATATATAATAAGCATCATAACCAGGGGGGTGGGATCTGCAGGTAATGCTGTCTGGAGCCGTGGTTACACATGTTTCGCACTGGTCCTCACCATCAAGTTTACATAGGTATAGGTTAAATGGTCCCTTTATTTTGGATGAAGTCTGTAACCGGGGGGGAAAAAAAACACGCCAAAGGAAGTTAAAATGTCACAGACGGGCTGGAAGCACTTTTTTGTTTCGTATATACTGAATGCCGTGATGGACCGGTGAAGATGAACGAGCAGGAGGGAGAAGGTTATTGTCGTGACTAATACTGAGAGAGCATATGCGAAGGGTAGTCGCACCACGCCATCTTCACAAAAACGAGACCCTACCAGCTAAACTCGACGACTGCAGTTATATTGTAAGGAGGGACACATATTAAGGGCTGAGGAAAGATTGCTAAGGTGCTACGTCTAAAATCTAACTTAGTTTTGCTTCTTTTTTTGACCCCTTCGCGCCTTCAGTCATCGTCGATGGCCTCTGTCTTGATCTCGTTGGCACCTTGCCGTGCCAGCGCCAGGATGGTGTGATTCACAGCCGCCATTTCCACCGCCAAGGAAATCGGATCCTGATGATCGCTATGGCTAGTGCTGTCATCCTAAGCATGTAGGAAAAAAGATTCCGGGGAAATGTATTAATTAACAGAATGCGCAAATCTTCACACAGTAACCACTTCCGATGGCACCACAAGCGCGGCTTTCATTATTCGGGGCATCTCGGCAGGGCCGGAACAGTCATTCGCAATAGAAAACGAAACCAAAGCCGTGATGCTCACCTGTTCAGAGTAATCATTGCCGTCGACATCGTCGCTGTTTGAATGGCCCCCAGGACTTTGTACGTCGATGCCATGACTCTCCAGGATTGCTGCTTCTTCGAAAAAAGCAAATATGGCCCTAAATTATCTGCGGTGGTTATGCACTCAATACAGCATAGAGTAGTGGCATGCGGGAGACCCTGACAAAGGACAGAAAGAGAGCGGACCCGATCCAAGTTTTTAAAAAGTGAGCATTTTGGACAAATCAGGAGGCGGATCTATCAAAGGTTGAAGGATGGCACGGCCTGTGGGTGAGGCAATGGACAGAGCACGAGCGGGCAAAAAGCAGAACACCGAGCTGCAAGGAGCACAGCATTGTATTTCTGTAACCATGTTCTTGAACCCAGGACATACTTGAAAACGAGAGAAATCTCAATGTATCCTTCCTGGTAAAATCCTTTATAAATAAATAAAGAAATAGAGTGGCTGAGCAAGAGATGGAAGATCCAGCAGGTGAGCAAAGGGTGGAGCTTTGAGGTGGCAGGAAAGGGGCAAAGCACCGAACGGGAGGGCGAGAGCAAGAGGCAGAGCTCCGAAAGGGTGGGGGCACGAGGCAGAGCTCCGAAAGGGCGGGGGCACGAGGCAGAGTTCCGAAAGGGCGGGGGCACGAGGCACAGCTCCGAAAGGGCGGGGGCACGAGGCACAGCTCCGAAAGGGCGGGGGCACGAGGCACAGCCCCGAAAGGGCGGGGGCACGAGGCACAGCTCCGAAAGGGCGGGGGCACGAGGCACAGCTCCGAAAGGGCGGGGGCACGAGGCACAGCTCCGAAACGGCGCGGGCACGAGGCACAGCTCCGAGAGGGCGGGGGCACGAGGCAGAGCGCCGAGAGGGCGGGGGCCCGAGGCAGAGCGCCGAGAGGGCGCGGGCACGAGGCAGAGCGCCGAGAGGGCGCGGGCACGAGGCAGAGCGCCGAGAGGGCGCGGGCACGAGGCAGAGCGCCGAGAGGGCGCGGGCACGAGGCAGAGCGCCGAGAGGCGCGGGCACGAGGCAGAGCGCCGAGAGGGCGCGGGCACGAGGCAGAGCGCCGAGAGGGCGCGGGCACGAGGCAGAGCGCCGAGAGGGCGCGGGCACGAGGCAGAGCGCCGAGAGGGCGCGGGCACGAGGCAGAGCGCCGAGAGGGCGAGGGCACGAGGCAGAGCGCCGAGAGGGCGAGGGCACGAGGCAGAGCGCCGAGAGGGCGAGGGCACGAGGCAGAGCGCCGAGAGGGCGAGGGCACGAGGCAGAGCGCCGAGAGGGCGAGGGCACGAGGCAGAGCGCCGAGAGGGCGAGGGCACGAGGCAGAGCGCCGAGAGGGCGAGGGCACGAGGCAGAGCGCCGAGAGGGCGAGGGCACGAGGCAGAGCGCCGAGAGGGCGAGGGCACGAGGCAGAGCGCCGAGAGGGCGAGGGCACGAGGCAGAGCGCCGAGAGGGCGAGGGCACGAGGCAGAGCGCCGAGAGGGCGAGGGCACGAGGCAGAGCGCCGAGAGGGCGAGGGCACGAGGCAGAGCGCCGAGAGGGCGAGGGCACGAGGCAGAGCGCCGAGAGGGCGAGGGCACGAGGCAGAGCGCCGAGAGGGCGAGGGCACGAGGCAGAGCGCCGAGAGGGCGAGGGCACGAGGCAGAGCGCCGAGAGGGCGAGGGCACGAGGCAGAGCGCCGAGAGGGCGAGGGCACGAGGCAGAGCGCCGAGAGGGCGAGGGCACGAGGCAGAGCGCCGAGAGGGCGAGGGCACGAGGCAGAGCGCCGAGAGGGCGAGGGCACGAGGCAGAGCGCCGAGAGGGCGAGGGCACGAGGCAGAGCACCGAGAGGGCGAGGGCACGAGGCAGAGCACCGAGAGGGCGTGGGCACGAGGCAGAGCTCCGAGAGGGCGTGGGCACAAGGCAGAGCTCTGAGAGGGCGTGGGCACAAGGCAGAGCTCCGAGAGGGCGTGGGCACAAGGCAGAGCTCCGAGAGGGCGTGGGCACAAGCACAAGGTATAGCACCGAAGGGGTGGACATGAACACAAGGTAGAGCACAGAGAGGGCGTGGGCACGAGGCAGAGCACAGAGGGCAGGCATTGGCACGAGGCAGAGCCTCGACAAGGCGAGCAAGATGCAGCGTACCAAGTGGGCAGGCAAGAGGCAGAACACCAGGTTGAGCACTGGTTGCAGGTTGAGCACTGAGAGGCCAGGCAGTAGGCAGAGAGCCAAGCAGGGTTGGAGCACAGAGTAGGTGGGGGCGAGAGCCAAGTTGAGCCAAGTTGGGGGAAGCCTATGGGGGAAGAAAAGGACCGAACAGAGAGGCTGAGCAAGAGGCAGGACAGGGCGGCACAGAAAGGGCTTTCTAAGTGGTGGAGCGTCGAGAAGGTGGGCAAGATGAGAAGGTAAGTAAAGGGCAAGGAACAGATCACCGCGCGGAGGGCATGGTACTGATCACCATGGTGCGAGGAATCATATTACCCTTTGACCTCAAGACACGAGTGTTTGTGCAGTCGTGAAAAGACCCAGGAGTCGGAGACAAACTCTGGGAATATTACATGAAGAGAGCGTCATTAAGACACAAAGCGGAAGAAAATAGCCAATGGCTGAGAGGAGAGATTGGAGCTGCCCAAACTATGGAACCTGCCTGGGCAGAGAACCTAGGAGAAAGAAAGGCTGAAAAACCTGATAAATAGTCTATAGAGGAGAGACGGATGAAGCCTATGAGGGTATATGTGGCTTGAGTGACTATTCAAAGAGCAAAAAGGATCGAGAGGATCATTAAATAGAAGAAAAAGGGTATTAACGTCAATAGCTCCACCAGACGGCAACAAAATGGATGTGTCAAACATAAAACCACAAATAAAAGATGGTGTACGCGAGATCATGACGTGTCCTGGTACATTACCAATGTTGGCTCTCCTCTTGATCTCCTTCCGTCTGTTTGCAAACCAGTTATATACTTTCAAGGATGTTACCCTCTCCAGATCAGATAGCTTCTTCCCTGGAAAATGGAACAAAACACCACAATAATGGAAAAATAAGGATTTTATTTCATCTTGACTAGTTTTTACCCCAATTTGGAGCAATAACAGGATAAATCCTCAGCATCAGGTCACGTCCCAGAATAACAAAAATAATCTGCAGCCCCGTGTTAAAGGCAGAGTCTACTGCAGGGATCCCAAACACTGGCACCGCCAGGTGTTTATTGCCTTCAATTCCCAGAATTCTTTATAGGCAACAGATTGCCAGAGAATCATGGGAGTTGTAGTTCAGGCGCATCTGAGGAGGGGGGGGGGCAAAGTTTGACAGACCTGGTTTAGTAGTTTTTCAAGTTTACCTAAATCAATTCAGTGTGTTAAAAACAACAATTATCTAAAGGCCGGCTGTTCACTGGGTCCGTGCTCGGGCGATCTGATACAATTCACATGAAAAAGAGGATTTGGATATGTGCCGTCTACTATCCAGCATTTGTATGGACTCCATCTGCTGGCCATTTGTTAGAATAGCAGTCCACCTTGCTATGAAGTAAACAGGAAGTGTTTGTTTGTTCACTTGTTAAAAAAGTTCAAACCAGTTCTGGCAGGATACAGACAACTAGGTGGATGCAAACAGAACAGGAGTTCTTACATCATCTCACCCCAGATGTACATATGCCTGTACGTTTAATTACTTTACAAGTTTATTATATAGCTTAATCACACCACTGAATGTATGATATGATTTATAGGTCTAGATAGCAGCTATTTGTAAAGAAAAAAATGTATACTGTATTTATTTGTAAAGTCTTATACACTCATTGTAATGCTATCTTATCCTTCAGTTTTACAGAATTACCAGAAGTAAACTCAGTTTGAATTAAACACAAAGCTACTTTTGAGTATTTGTTATCTGGCTGTCAGCTATTCTCACAGCAGGACAGTACAGTATAGTTGAACCGTTGCTCCGGGATACGATTTTCTCGCTTTTTTGCTATAGTGTACATCCTGTTTTGCAGTTCGCAGATTTCCCTGACGTCTGATAACTGCTGTGGCGACTCCAATTGCGTGAAATGCGGTGACGGTTCGTTAAATAGTGAAAGGTTACCGTATTTTCATCAAAACAATAATAGCTCAAAATGCTTCGGAATTGACTGAAACACAATCTCGGTGCTTTGTGAATAGACCCTTATGACTAAAACAAAATCTAAATTTTTTTTTCGAAATTAACATTGCACTACAATACATAAAAATGTGGGTTTTTTTTGGCTGGCCTGGCTGCTGTACCTTTGCACGACTCGTGTTATGAAGGACAATACACAAGTCTCATGTTTTGAAGATTAACTAATTTTTTCTTCTCCCATTGCGTTTTAATATGGTACAGACAGACTATTAACCTTCAGCGCAACAAAACCATAAAATAAAATAAAAAAAAGAAGCACTTAAGCAGTTTTTCGTGTGAAGCCGTTACTTCCTCGCACCGTACCCGTCCCAAGTGATGTCAAAGCCAATTTGGCATTCGGCTGGTTTTAGGCAGGTTGGCGTCCTACCAAGGGCCTTAATAGGGGATGAATTATTGTTCAGACATAAATTATGCAGATTGCTGTGATTTTAACATCTCGGCTCAAGGTCTTCGCTGAATAATACGCAAAGACGACAAACAAAACATCTTCAGAAGGCACCGGAAGGTACGGAGCGCCGGGGCCCAACAACACGCAGAGGTCGGAGTGGTAAAGGGTTATCTGGACGCCGCCATACAGCCTCTGCTTTGCCATATACACGTCTGTGTGTGTAATAATATATATGCGATGATCTGTGAGGCCGGCAGTGAGAGCTCAATACACCAATTTAACCCTTTCACAACCGAAGGTGTGTAAACAAAGATTGCATTCTAATACAGTGAAAAGCAAAAATTAGCACATGAAACTAAATTTTCATACATTGTTAATGCATGATGTGTGCCAGCTGTGACGAAACTACATTCTCCAATGAGAACGCACTACTCTCACCCTAGCGAGAGAAGAGAGGTGAGGAGCGAGAGAAGAGAGGCGAAGAGCGAGAGAAGAGAGGCGAAGAGCGAGAGAAGAGAGGCGAAGAGCGAGAGAAGAGAGGCGAAGAGCGAGAGAAGAGAGGCGAAGAGCGAGAGAAGAGAGGCGAAGAGCGAGAGAAGAGAGGCGAAGAGCGAGAGAAGAGGCGAGGAGCGAGAGAAGAGGCGAGGAGCGAGAGAAGAGAGGCGAGGAGCGAGAGAAGAGAGGCGAGAGAAGAGAGGCGAGGAGCGAGAGAAGAGAGGCGAGGAGCGAGAGAAAAGAGAGGCGAGGCGAGAAAAGAGAGGCGAGGCGAGAAAGAGGCGAGGCGAGAAAGAGGCGAGGAGAGAAAGAGGCGAGGAGAGAAAGAGGCGAGGAGAGAAAGAGGCGAGGAGAGAAAGAGGCGAGGAGAGAAAGAGGCGAGGAGAGAAAGAGGCGAGGAGAGAAAGAGGCGAGGAGAGAAAGAGGCGAGGAGAGAAAGAGGCGGAGGAGAAAGAGGCGAGAGAGAAAGAGCGAGGAGAGAAAGAGGCGAGGAGAGAAAGAGGCGAGGAGAGAAAGAGGCGAGGAGAGAAGGAGGCGAGGAGAGAAGGAGGAGAGGAGAGAAAGAGGCGAGGAGAGAAAGAGGCGAGGAGAGAAGGAGAGGGAGAGGGAGAGAGAGAGAGGCGCGAGGAAAGCAGTAAGGAGAGAGGAGAGAAGAGAGAGAAGAGAGGAGAGAGAAGTTGGGCTGGTGTCCCATTTGGGTTGGTCTGGGTAGCTGGTGGGGCCCCATACTTCACTTCAGAGGCGAGGAGAGAAAGAGGAGAGGAGAGAAAGAGGCGAGGAGAGAAAGAGGCGAGGAGAGAAGGAGGAGAGGGAGAGGGAGAGAGGCGCGAGGAGAGAGAGGAGAGAGGCGCGAGGAAGAGAGGAGGAGAGAGGGGAGAGGCGCGAGGAGAGAGAGGAGAGAGAGGGGAGAGAGGAGGAGAGAGAGGAGGAGAGAGAGAGAGAGGAGGAGAGAGAGAGGAGAGAGGCGAGGCGAGAAGAGAAGAGAGGCGAGAGAGAGAGAAGAGAGGCGAGGAGAGAGAGAAGAGAGGCGAGGAGAGAGAGAAGAGAGGCGAGGAGAGAGAAGCGAGAGGCAAGAGAGAGGCAAGGAGAGAAAGAGGGGAGGAGAGAAAGGAAGAGAGAAGAGGAGGAGAGAAAAGAGGGGAGGAGAGAAAGAGGGGAGGAGAGAAAGAGGGGAGGAGAGAAAGAGGGGAGGAGAGAAAGAGGGGAGGAGAGAAAGAGGGGAGAGAGAAAGAGGGGAGGAGAGAAAGAGGGGAGGAGAGAAAGAGGGGAGGAGAGAAAGAGGGGAGGAGAGAAAGAGGGGAGGAGAGAAAGAGGGGAGGAGAGAAAGAGGGGAGGAGAGAAAGAGGGGAGGAGAGAAAGAGGGGAGGAGAGAAAGAGGCGAGGAGAGAAAGAGGCGAGGAGAGAAAGAGGCGAGGAGAGAGAGGAGAGGAGAGAAGGAGGAGAGGAGAGAACGAGGAGGAGGGAGAAGGAAAGAGAGAGAGAGAGGAGGAGAGGGAGAGAGGAGAGAGAGGAGAGAGGAGAGAGAGGAGAGAAGAGAGAGGAGCGAGAGAAGAGAGGCGAGAGAAGAGAGGCGAGGAGCGAGAGAAGAGAGGCGAGGAGCGAGAGAAAAGAGAGGCGAGGCGAGAAAGAGGCGAGGCGAGAAAGAGGCGAGGAGAGAAAGAGGCGAGGAGAGAAAGAGGCGAGGAGAGAAAGAGGCGAGGAGAGAAAGAGGCGAGGAGAGAAAGAGGCGAGGAGAGAAAGAGGCGAGGAGAGAAAGAGGCGAGGAGAGAAAGAGGCGAGGAGAGAAAGAGGCGAGGAGAGAAAGAGGCGAGGAGAGAAAGAGGCGAGGAGAGAAAGAGGCGAGGAGAGAAAGAGGCGAGGAGAGAAAGAGGCGAGGAGAGAAAGAGGCGAGGAGAGAAAGAGGCGAGGAGAGAAGGAGGAGAGGAGAGAAGGAGAGGGAGAGGGAGAGAGAGAGAGGTGCGAGGAAAGCAGTAAGGAGAGAGGAGAGAAGAGAGAGAAGAGAGGAGAGAGAAGTTGGCTGGTGTCCCATTTGGGTTGGTCTGGGTAGCTGGTGGGGCCCCATACTTCACTTCAGAGGCGAGGAGAGAAAGAGGCGAGGAGAGAAAGAGGCGAGGAGAGAAAGAGGCGAGGAGAGAAGGAGGAGAGGGAGAGGGAGAGAGGCGCGAGGAGAGAGAGGAGAGAGAGGGGAGAGAGGGGAGAGAGGAGAGAGAAGAGAGAGAGGAGAGAGGAGAGAGGAGAAGGCGAGGCGAGAAGAGAAGAGAGGCGAGGAGAGAGAGAAGAGAGGCGAGGAGAGAGAGAAGAGAGGCGAGGAGAGAGAGAAGAGAAGCGAGGCAAGAGAGAGGCGAGGCAAGAGAGAGGCAAGGAGAGAAAGAGGCGAGGAGAGAAAGAGGCGGAGAGAAAGAGGCGAGGAGAGAAAGAGGCGAGGAGAGAAAGGCGAGGAGAGAAAGAGGCGAGGAGAGAAAGAGGCGAGGAGAAAGAGGCGAGGAGAGAAAGAGGCGAGGAGAGAAAGAGGCGAGGAGAGAAAGAGGCGAGGAGAGAAAGAGGCGAGGAGAGAAAGAGGGGAGGGAGAAGAAAGAGGGGAGAGAGAAGAGGAGGAGGAGAGAAAGAGGGGAGGAGAGAAAAGAGGGGAGGAGAGAGAAAGGAGGGGAGGAGAGAAAGAGGGGAGGAGAGAGAAAGAGGGGAGGAGAGAAAGAGGGAGAGAGAAAGGGAGGAGAGAAAAGAGGGGAGAGAGAAAGAGGGGAGGAGAGGAAAGAGGCGAGGAGAGAAGAGGCGAGGAGAGAAAGAGGCGGAAGAGAAAGAGGCGAGGAGAGAAAGAGGAGAGAGAGAAAGAGGCGAGGAGAGAAAGAGCGAGGAGAGAAAAGAGGCGAGGAGAGAAGGAGGCGAGGAGAGAAGGAGGAGAGGAGAGAAGGAGGAGAGGAGAGAAGGAGGAGAGAGAGAGGAGGAGAGGAGAGAAGAGGAGAGGAGAGAAGGAGGAGAGGAGAGAAGGAGGAGAGGGAGAGGGAGAGAGGCGCGAGGAAGAGAGAGGAGAGAGAGAGAGAGAGGAGAGAGAGAGAGAGAAGAGAGGAGAGAGGCGAGAGAGAGAGGCGAGGAGAGGAGGAGAAGAGAGAAGAGAGGCGGGGAGCGGAGAGAAGAGAGGCGAGGCGAGAGAGAAGAGAGCGAGAGAAAGAGAGGCGAGGAGAGAGAAAGAGAGGCGAGGAGAAGAGAAAGAGGGGAGGAGAGAGAGAAGAGA